>QTSX02003831.1:23018-90485 GCA_014839935.2 Entomophthora muscae | reverse complement strand
TGTAAGTACCACCCCCCTAAGGCCAATCTAGGGGAGGGCAACATTGTGAATACCGCTATTCACCATGTTTTCATTTAGCCTTTGGTGGGCCATTTTGAGGACAAATCCCTTGCTTTTGCTTTTGCCTCTTGAAATGAGTTGATGACTGAATCAGTAAATAAAACTGTTTGGTTTCTTGACTCTGCTCATCTCACTTGCCCCACTCATGCTTGTGGCAAGTGATCCTACCATCCATGTACTGTTTTTTGGTAAAGCTACACAGTATATATTCCTTTTCACATCCGCCAATAAAAATTAAGTTCTATTCTAATTTTGTCTTTGTGTCTCCAAGTACTTTGGCACCTCTCTCTATCCAGGACTAGTAGAGATTATTTAATCAGGGCCACAAGGTAAATCAATAACCTTCCCTGTCATCTAACCAAGACTTAGTACAAATCCAATCCTAAGGTTAGGATTTCCTGTTGTGTGTCTGTGCCGCGTCTCAGAACACAACAAAGCTAGCCACTAATCCTTTGCAGATTAAGAACATGGCTTTAGCTGATGAACATCACATCACTGTTACACAGGAAACTGTCCCCTTTTCCATCACATTAGAGAACCTCCACTCCACCATCCAAGGACCTGTCATTGACTTTCCTAAGTTTGATGTGGTACTTGGCCTGGATTAGTTGATGAAGAGCAACCCACACATAAACTGGACCACCTCATTACTGACCATCAAACAAGAAGGGGTCAACCGCCAAATCTACCCAGGCACAGTGGATCAGCTTCTTTGGGATCATGTATTTGTGTGTATAACAAAGACTCAAGAAGAGAAGAACAATATTAAAGAAATTGACTGGGACTCCTGCCAGAACAAGGTCTTACACTTCAAGGACTAACAAGATACTATCACCGCTCAGTATTGGTAAAAATGGCCCAATATCCAGAGATCTTTAAGGAATCACTTCCAGGATTGCCTCACAAGAAGAAAAACAGCACACCATCCAACCCAAAGATGCAGTTCCTGAGGCATGTCTCATATATTGACTTGCACTCAATGATGACAACACCCAGGCACCTATCTTAAAGAAGCCTGTAAAGGGGGCTCATCTAAACTTCACAATCTCCCTTTGGGACTGCATATTTTTTATAGCAAAAAAAGATGTATCTCTCAGGATAGTCACAGATCACCAAGCACTAAACAAAGTCACCATCAGGATTTGATACACCTTCTGCTTGTTGATAATCTCTTTTATTTCTTAGGTGGTGCAACAGTCTTCTCTAAGATTGTCCTGACAGCTGAATACAACCAGATTTGCATCAAGAAAGAAGAATCCCCAAACTGCATTCCAAACTAAGTATGGCTTGTAAAAATTATTGTCCTCAACTTTGGGATGAATAAAACACCCTCAATCTTTGTCACACTCATGAATTAAGTATTTACCCCACACATTAGAAAGCATACACTGGTATACTTGGATGATATCATTGTATATATCCCTACTGTCAAGTAGCAACACAAGGATCTGGAGGCAGTCTTTGTAACTTTGGAGCAGCACAAGCTCTCTTTCTAAATCATCCAAGTTCCAGTTTTACCATTAAAGGTCAGCAACCTCCATAATTAACTCATACAGCATGGAACATCTTACATGTCTACAATTCAAAAACTAATTTTGATTTAAATTTTATATTTTAATTAAAAAATAAAATAAAAAAATAAAAAATTGCTTTTATTATCAGTGTCTACTATTTAAGCTAGAAAAAAACCTTGAATATTGGAAGTAAGAAAAAATAATTTGGGGACTGTTGACATGGATAGTATTCCATGCTGTATGAGTTAATTCTGTAGGTTGCCAAAAGCTCCCTTCTTGGGGCATGTGGTGTCTAGAGAGGGCATTAACCCTAACAAACAAAAGATTCAAGCTGTCTGTAAGATGCCACTGCCTAAGGACAAAAGAAAACTACAAACCTTATTGGGAATGGTAGCCTATTTCTGCTGATTCATCCCCAACTGTGGCATTCTTACAGAACCACTATCTGCCATCACAGGTGCCAAGTCAAAGTTTGTGTGGACTCTATAATGGGACCTCTGTTTCTGCCATCTAAAAGAGAAATTGACATCTGCTCCCATACTACAATACCCAAGAAGAGATGGTGATTACCAAATGTAAATCAATGCCTCTGATGCCTCCATTAGAGGGGTACTCTGCATCAAGACAGACACAGGTAACTTCCTACAAGTGGCCTACAAGTCTTGCAAGTTAACATATGACAAGTGCCGCTATCCAATACACAATAAGGAGCTGCTAGCTATTGTGCATTGTCTGGTCAAGTGGCGCTGCTACCTGGAACAGCAGTAAGAATTCACTGCTCTGACTGACCACAAATCAATTATATAATTCAAGACACAGGCCAACCTTTCCAGGTGCCAAGCCCACTGAAAGTGTTCCTAGAACAATTTAACATGAAAATACAATATAAAACCAGGCCAGAACTAGTCACGGCTGACGCCCTCTTGCATCTATATGTAACAGCTTCTAGAGGAAAAAATTGTCTAGAACCTTGAATGGCTCCTCCTGGTGCTTCAAACTAAAGACAAAGGTTTCCCTTCAGCCACCATTAATACCACCAGAGACACAGTCATCAAAAACAAGCACCTTTTTACAGATGTCTACAGAACACTGCATTGTAAAATGACCAATAGAGTAACTATCCCTTACATCCCTAAGGGTGGACACCATTTTGTGCTACCACTGATACCTAGACCATAAAAAGAGCCAGAACTATTGATTACCAACAGAGGCAAGTAGTTGACATTGGAAGACACAAATGTTTATCTTACAAAGAACAGAGTCAAACACACAGTAAAAACGCTATACCACCCTCAGGCCAATGACAGAGTTGAGTGGCTAGATAAAAGCCTAGTGCAAGCCCTGGCCAATCTCACCAACCAGAGACCTGAGGACTGGCACAAAAAATTAACAACTGAACTTCTTGTGTTTTTCACCCAAGTGAACAGAACCACCAGAAAGATTCCTTTTAAACTTTTTTACAGAATGCAACCAAACATAGTTCAAGCCCTCACTGGGCCCAAGTTGAAAACACCCAACAAAATACCAGCCTGCTCTGCACCAACAGTGACCAAAGAAATAAGGAGGTGCAACACCTTCAAAGTAAATTTATCCCCATCCAAGCCAGGCACAAAGTTAGTACAAGGTAAGGGTAATGAACACAAACAGAAGTAAGCTACAGTCCAAAAAAGTAGGTCCCATCATTTTACTAAAGGTAAACAACTACAACACTTACCTAGTGCAAGGATTGAGCAAGAGAAAACAAGACAAAGTTTTGCACCATGACAGACTCTGCCCCTGCAAGGCCCAACAGAAGCAACATGAAACCAACCTCCCTGCAACTGAGCAACAATTGATACAGTACATTGCATGCGCCCCTGACAACCTTCCAGGAGATCTTGCAACAGAGGAGGCTGACCCTCAGCCAGGGGGGGGTGTCAAAACAACAGGGTCAACCCCTGGCAAGGTTCCAACTAAGTGGGTCTGAGACCTGCAATCCAACTTCCCAGTGACCCAAAACCAAATGAGGAAGTTGACTCAAATTCCCAGAAATAGTAAAATGTGTAAATAATGATCCCAAAGGACAGATACCTTGATTTAGCACTTGAATAAATATCTAGATCAAGCTCACTAACCATCCACCCAATTGGTTATCACAATCATGTTCCTACTATCCATGATTTACTCCTACTATATAATTTCAATATCTCAAAAAAAGGTAATTATCTAGTTTCCAATTATTTTCCCCTTGTAACTCTGCTAAAACAGCACAGCTACAACACAAAGCTTAAGTTGGTGCTTGTTGTGCACAAAAGATACCAATCATAATTAGTCATACATTAAGCTTGCTACACTTTAAGAGCAGCCAATCTTAAGCTCAAATACTCAATAGATCAAGGCTTACTTTACACATTAAATCCAGAACCTAATATTATAAATGCAAGATTGTCAAATCCTTGGTCCAAATTTTGGATCACATCTGCGGGCTGCTCAGCTGAGTCAAAATAAAAATATTTAATAAAATCAACCATTCAGTTTGAATTTTTGATTTATTCAAATTTGCAAATTTCTAATTCCTACTTCAGATAATGTTGTAACTGTGCAGTATTAGCAGAGTTACAATGGGGAAATGATGGGAAACTAGATAATTATCTTTATTGAGATATGTGTATTATATAGCTGAGATTGATCATTAAAAAAGGAACAAGATTATGATGATCAATTAGTTGGATTGGGCAGGTGGTGGTGTGATCCTTGTAGTGAGTGAAGCAAAAATTGAGTTGTCCACCAAGCTGAGATTGTCACTGGTTTTTGTTGCTGGATTTAATAATTTGAGCCAACTTTCACATTTAGCTACAGGTGATGAAGAAGTCAGTTTTGGGATCACAAAACCTTTTGTGCAAAACCTTGGTGTGAGGTTGACCCCATTGTTTTGATACCCCTCCCCTTGGCTGAAGGTTGGTCTCCTCAGTGGGGAGGTCTTCTGGAAGGTTTTCAGGGGCACAGGCTTTATACTCTACCAGCTGTTGTTTGGTTGCTGGGATGATGACTTGCGTTGTTTCTGATATCCTTGCATGGG
Organism: Entomophthora muscae; assembly: GCA_014839935.2. NCBI lineage: Eukaryota > Fungi > Entomophthoromycota > Entomophthoromycetes > Entomophthorales > Entomophthoraceae > Entomophthora > Entomophthora muscae. The sequence continues at coordinate 85,853 of QTSX02003831.1, read as the reverse complement.
TGGGGCCTGTCATGGTTCAGGACTTTGCCTTGTCTTTTTTCCAAGCCTTGTATCAGGTAAGTATTGGTATCATTTATTTTTATAACAATGGCAGGGCCTTGTCACAGTAGTTTCTTTAATGCCAGGTATTGTCTGTTCTAATTGGAAAGCCAGGAAATTGGGAAAACAATTGACCAAGTTAACCAATTTGACAGATTTGAACCAAACTGTGGAACAAAAATGGTTCACAGCTTCTCCAGTTTGTCAGCATAATTTGTTCATCCATCATAAGTTGACCCTGATAAAAACACATAATTTGATAGTCACTCAATACAACCTTGTTTATAAGAATGGTCATCAGAAATTAAACACAAGGGTTTTTTGTGTGCTGGAAAACATAATCTTGAGATGAGATGGAATAGAAGTCCTGGATTCATGCAGTAGTGCTTAGTCAATAATTTTGGTATATATTGGAAAATTTCCACTGTTCAACTCTAAGAGTTGAGTCCTACCTAAAAATCAATCAAATAAATCAAATGGTCTTCTGGTCTAACATTATTTTACAATTCATTTGGTGGTTGTATTACTCCACTACTTTACTTGCAGTTCAATCTTGAATCAAACTGTGACTAGTAGATGGGTCCCTGCTGTTGGTTCTTCATTGTCTGTGCCTCCTAATTTTACCCTGATGCCTGCCAATCTGGTGGTATTTAATACTGGTTCTGAAGCTTAGACAGTGGTTACCTCCCAATGTCCTGAGTTTTACTCCAAAGACTTGTTGATTCTATCACAGGCCATTTATCTGGGACTACTTTTATTGGATTTAATAATCTTGATAAGTCCTAGTTTATCTTTTGGAAATTTTTCTAAACAATATTTGAAGCTTTGGTGGTGGCTAATCATCAACTCCTTATGGAATTTGGTGGATATTCCCCACCATCTGGAGACCTCTTCATACCACCCAGTAATTTCTGTCATGGGTCTACTTTATCTGGTTTTATTTTACTCCTGTTAGTGTTCATCACCCAGACCTTGTCACCAACTTTATATCTGTCTTTTAGAGGGACAAACAAGTCTTGTAAGTGTTTTCTCTCTCTGTCTGGTTGACTGCCATTGGTACAGAGTATCTGGGGGTCTGATCTAGTAGGAAATTTGCTTGATATTTCCAGTTTTGGTCCCATGAGGGCTTAAACAATGTTTTTCTGTGTGCCATGCTAATTAAAAAGGGTTCTTCCCAGTGGATCTGTTCACTCAGGTACAACACACAAGGAGGGCAGTTGCTAACTGTTTGGGCCAATCTTCAGATTTTCTGGCAGTGATTTTGGCAAGGGCTTGCGCTAAGCTGCCGTTTAAGTGCTCGGCTCTGCTGTTATCCTGAGAGTGATAGGGAGTGGTCACTGTGTGCTTCACGCCCTGCTTAGTGAGGTAGACGTTGGTATTTTCAGAGGTCAATTACTTGCTTCCATTGATGATTAACAGTTCTGGCTTTCTGAACTTGCTGATTATTTCTTTGCTTATGAACCTCTGTATGTCATTACCAGTGTGCGCCTTGACAGCTTGCGCTACTGGCCAGTGTGAAGCAAAATTGATGGTTGTGGTGATTTACTTCTTGTTGTTGTGTTTCCCTGGTATGGGTCCCACAATATTCAGGGCCCACACCTTGAAGGATAACTGAGTGCTGATAGGCAGTATTGACTTGGGCAGTGTGTCACTATTGGCAAATTTCTCACAAACCTTGCACTGGCCAAGTACCTCTTGTATGTCTCTGTATAAGGTGTGCCATCAGGCCTTATGTTTTGGGAATTTGTACAGGTTTCTACTCTTGGTATGACCCAGGTCCCAATGGTAGTGGACAATAGTATGTACTCTCCAATATGTGGGTACATACAGGTTGGTGTGAGGGATCCATGTTAATCCAGTCAAACTTACCTTTCTTGTTCCCATGCTGACTCTTCTTTCTAGAACCTTCCCAGTATAAAGCTTTGGCAAGCTTTACCTCCAAGGAGGCAATTTTCTGTTATAACATCTTACTGTCATCACAACAATGGACCATTATCTCTACACTCTTCTCTTCTCTTGAATGGAGAGCCTAAATCTCCCTATTTGCAGTATTCTTTATCTGCCAAAAGATTTTATCAAATCCTACAAGCAAGTTTCAGTAATCCCAGGCATAAATCCAATTGTCTTGTTCTGTGGTTACCTCCTTATCAAAATAGTCTGCATATAAATCCTCAAATACCGCTTTCACTTCTACTAATGATTCCTTAGGCAAAGTATTTGCAACTTCAAGAACCTCCCAGGCCTCCTCCAGGAAACCTTCAGGGATCTCCTTTCTGGTGATAGCAGCTTCTACTCTAAGGGCCCCAAACTTTGCTCTTCCAAATAATAATTAGGAAGACATAATAATCAAAAAAGAATGAGGGGAAAGCATCAAATTTGACATAGAATATTTTATTAAGTTTTGCTGTTTTTACTTATATACCATATGGGGCATATTTGGCTGAAAACCCCTCTGGTTCAGGAATCAATCCATGTTTCCTATCACATGATTTATCATGTAACAGTGGCATTCAATCCAGATCTTTACCCAAAAGATGCTCACAATTTTCAACCTATGAAAATATGCCCACAACAGAAAGAAATCATGTGATTCATTTTGCTATAATGTATTGGTTTAACATGGAGAATAGCAAACTCCTGGCACTAAATCCCAATGGAGTCTACCTACTCCAGATCCAATCTATTCTTATTTCTACTGGGAACCAGCTGATTAAACCTAAATACTCAGACACCCTTGTCTGTATTTAGGCATATCTGTTAATTGATTCCCTATCAATTAACTTAATTAACCTTCCTGGTTGATTAATTTGACTAAAAGACAACTTGCCCTTTTTCTTGACACAGTCAAGTCCATTTTGGCCCTATGATTAAATCCCCATTAGTCATATTCCAGGGTATACTCAATTAATCTTTGGAGTTTAATGATTTTTGGGTTTGAGACACCTAGTCTCTAAGATTGATTTGGCCAACCTTGTCAGGAATAACAATTTGGATGCACCTGAATCCAAAAGTACAGAACTAGAGTCAAACCCTGAAAAAAACCCTTTGCAGACCGCCAGTTTCAAAGACTGGGAATCTGAAAGACCACTACCAATTGAAAAAGTTGTTGCCAACCCACCAGGACCCAAATTCTTAACTACACTGCAGGGTTTTGCAAGAAAACTGCCAGTGCAAGATGCCGGGAATTTCCCTGAGGTGCCAATACCTGACACCAGCAGTTTGCTCAGTGAAATGCACAAGTCCCCCAATGAGAGTTGTTCCAAACTCCCCCAAATCCCAGGAAGTGGCACTGAACCTGAAGGGCCATCCAACGCCCAAGTTGCCAAACAGAAGGGTTCAAAGTCTTCTCATCCCAAAGTGGCCAGTGGCAACCCGCCAGTGCCAAGCGCCACACTGCCATGTAAGACCCCTGATGACAAACTGCCCAAGCTCAAGAAACCCAACCAGAAATGAAGCCTTGCAGTGTGGTATAAGTACCTGCCAGGCCAAGATCAATCCTCATTTTCATTTTAAAAATAAAGGTTATGAGATATTGATTTTCCCAATTATTGCTGTATTTATCCTGGTCATCTTCCAGTTAACTCAAAGATCATCTGACCCTCTTTCCAATCCGCCAGCTATGTATTGTCTTTCAGGTGCTCCATTTGGTCCTATTCATTTTAAAGAATACCCCTTGAAGCCTGAGTACAAGGATTACACCGCAGACAATATATTAGCCTGGAATACCTTGTACAGAACTAAAAAGTTAAGCAGATACAACCATAAAGGCCCTTGACACATTACCAAGCCCTGCCTGTTCAGAGATAATTACAACTTCCTTCCTGCTTACTAATTAGGCATGGAACCACCTGTCATCCCCAAACCAATACCCACATCTGCTGCTGAGCTTCCCCTGGACCATACCAATAAGCTATTTGGGATTGTATATATTACTCTCACAGGATTAATAGATACTGTTGTCCTTGCCGCCAGTCTGTGGTCATGGGTGGGCAAGTCAATGTCCTACCTCATTAAGTTAGCGCCAATTCTTTGGTGGGCCCTGCCCACCCAGTCCGCAAACTGCCAGTTTCCATATGCTAGCAAGCTGGCAGATCAGGGTTGGTTCCCTGAAAAATCTTGCCTTCATTTTCTAGTTAGTACAGCCTAACTAACAACCTTATATCTAATTATATTTATTAAATATAGATACCAATATTTATACAGGAATCTTTACTCTAAAAGAATTCCTGACAAACTTATCCATATTTAATAAGCCATAAAAACACATAATAGATTTATATATCTTGGAGTATTTATTCAACTAAATACTGAAAGTGACTGTGATACAGTCTCAGATGGTCACCCCATTGGTCATTTTGCAGTGTTATGTTTCATAGACATCAGTGAATGGATGTTCATTTTTAATCACAGTGTCTCAGGTGATGTCTGTGGTACCCAGGGGGGAACCCTTCATCTTTGGTTTATAGTACTAAAAGTGGCCAGTTGGGGTCTAGATTGTTCTGTCTCCTTGAAGCTCTTACATATAGCTGCAATAGTGTGTTGGCAGTTACTAAATCTGGTCCAGGTTTGTACCAAATGTTCATATTGAATCTTTCCAAGAATACCATCTAATCTGCTTACTGCCAGGAGAGTTAAGCCTATGTTTTGAAATAGATAAGGGACTTGTGATTTGCCAGTGCAGTGAGCTCTTCTTGTCTTTCCAAGTAGCAGCACCACTTGACTAAACAGTGCATAACGACCAACAATTCCTTGGCATGTGTTGGATAGCAGCACTCACTGTCAGTTAGTTTGCGGTATTTGTATACCACAGGTAGAAAGTTGCCAGTGTCTGCTCTAATGCAAAGTACACCTCCAATGGACATATCAGATGCACCTGTCTCTATCTGATAGTCCATGTCTCTTTTGGTACTTTAATATGGGAGATAACACTAGTTTCTCTTTCAGGCAGCAGAAACAAAAGTCTTATTGGGGGTCCATACAAACTTGGTTTTGGACCATGTGATGGCAGATAATGGTACTGTGAGTATACCACAGTCTGGAATAAAGCGGCATACATAGGGTATTATACCTAGGAAGGTTTTGAGCTCTTCTTTGTCATGGGTGGTGGCATCTTGAAGATAGCTTGGATCTTTTGTTAATCAGGTTTGATACCCTCTTTGGACACCACATGTCCCAAGAAGGGGAGCTTTTTGCAGTAAAATTGGCACTTGGATGGTTTGCAAGGAGCTTGTGTTGAGCCAAAGTTGCAAACACTGCCTCCAAGTTCTTGTGGTGCTGCTCAATGGTGGGAATCTATACAATGATATTGCCCATATATACCAGTGTATGCTTTCTAATGTGTGGGGAAATACTTCATTCATAATGTGGTAAAGGTTGACAGTGTGTTAGTCATTCCAAAGTTAAGAACAACACACTCATACAAGTCATACTTAGTCCAGAATACAGTTTTGCGGATATCTTCTTCTTTGATGAAAATCTGGTTGTATCCAGCTGTAAGGTGAATCTTAGCAAAGACTGTTACCCCACCTAAGGCATAAAAGAGATAATCAATGAGAAGAAGGTGTATCAATTTTCTGATGGTGACTTTGTTTAGTGCTTGGTGATCTGTGACTATACTGAGGGATCCATCTTTCTTTGTGTTGTAACTGTGCTGTTTTAGCAGAGTTACACGGGGAAAAATATTTAGAAGATAGATAATAATCTTTATTGTTAGATAATGATTATATAGTTCATGTGAATCAAGGATAACAGGAACATGATTGGTGATCACAAAGCTGGATGAAAGAAGGGGGTGGCTTGATCCTGATAATGAGTCAAGCGCCAAAACGAGGTATCTACCGTAAAGGATCATCATCTGTTCATGTTGTTGGATTTGGTCATTTGAGTTGAATTCCTAGTCTGGCTTTGAGTGACCAGATAATTGGATTGTGGGTCACAAACCTGCTTGGTTGGAACCTTGCTGGTGGGTTGAGCCTGCGGTTTTGACCCCCCCCCCCCCAACTGAAGGTCAGACTCCTCTGGGGGCAGGTTGTCAGGAGCCCGGGCGCCGTATTGAACTAGTTGCTGTTCTGTGGCGGGCAAGGCAGTTTCTTGTTGTTTCTGTCTTGCTTTGAAGGGTTGTAGGCAATCATGATGTAGGGTTTTGTCTTGCTCATGTTTGCCAAGCCCTTGCACAAGGTAAGTGTTATTGTCATTTACCTTTAGAATGATGGTTGGCCCCACTTTTTCAGGTTGTAGCTTGCTCTTGTCAACATTCATGACCCATACTTTGTCCCTAACTTCATGTCTATTACAATGGGGACAAATGTCTTTTGCAGACGTTCATTCTCTTTGGCTGTTTGCTTGCTGTTAGCCTCTATTACTTGAGGGTCTGAGCATGGAGGGACTTCACTTGGAATTTCCAGTTTAGGTCCTGTCAATGCTTGAATGATATTTGGCTGTGTGCCTATACCAGTTTAAACGGGCTTTTCCCAGTGGATCTGTTCACTCAGTTTCAACACACAAGTAGTGCAGCCGGTAGCTGCTTATACCAGTCTTCAGGTCTCCTGGCAGTGAGTTTGGCTAAGGCTTGCACGAGGCTATCATTAAGCTGCTCTACACGTCCATTGGCCTGTGGGTGATATGGTGTTGTCACGGTGTGCTTGACCCCATTTTTGGTGAGGTATAAATTGGTGTCTTCAGAGGTCAATTCTTTGCCTCCATTGGTTATCAGGAGTTCTGGCTTTCTGAACTTGCTGATTATCTCTTTGCCAATAAATTGTCGTACATTGTTGCCAGTGTGCGCCCTTACTGCTTGGTCTACTGGCCATCTTGTAGCAAAGTCAATTGCGGTGATGATGTATTTATTGTCATTGTGTTTTCCTGGCATGGGGCCAACAATGTCAAGAGCCCATACTTTGAAAGGTAGTTGTGTGCAGATGGGAAATACTGACTTTGGTGGGGTTTTGCTTTTGGCAAACTTTTTGCATACCTCACATTGGTCTAGAACTTCTTGAACATTGCAATATAAGGTTGGCCACCAGGCCTTATGTTTAAGGAACTCATATAGGTTTTAGCTCTTGGTATATCCAAGATCTCTGTGATAGCATAGGATGGTGTCAACTTGCTGATGCGTGGGAATGTAGGGAATGTTTGTGCCGTCAGTCATCTTTCTGTGTAGGGTCCCATTTACATCAGCAAAGAGGTGTTCATTTTTGATGACTGTTTCTTTTATTATGTCAGTTGTGCCATGGGGGAAACCTTTGTCCTTTGTTTTTAGTACTAAGAGGGGCCAGTCTGGGTTGAGCCCATTCTCTCCTCTTGAAACACGGACATAGTGGAAGGACAGGGCGTCTGTCATGGCAAGCTCAGCCCCAGGTTTGTACTGGATGACCATGTTAAATCCCTCCAATAGCTCTATTCACTGGGCTTGGCAGTGCAACAGATTTGCTTGAGCTTTGAAATAGATGAGCGACTTGTGATTGGTTAATGCTGTGAATTTTTCCTGGTGTTCCAAGTAACAGCGCTATTTGACTAGGCAGTGTACAATAGCCAACAGTTTTTTGTCATGGATAAGGTATTGACACTCACCATCTGTCAATTTTCGTGATTCATAAGCTATGGGCAGGAAGTCACCGTCATTGTTTTTGATTTGTAGTACTCCCCTAATGGATGCATCTGAGGCGTCGGTTTCCATTTGGTATTTCCTGTCACGTTTGGGGTATTGTAGGATGGGAGCTGTTGTGAGTTTCTCCTTGAGGCGTCTAAAATAGAGATCACGTTGGGGGGTCACACAAACTTGGACTTGGCGCCTGTTATGGCAGATAAGGGGGGAGTCAAAATGCCACAGTCAGGTATGAAGTGTTGTACATGGACCATCATTCCCAAGAAGGTACAGAGTTCTAACTTATCCTTGGGTGGTGGCATCTTGCAGATGGCCTGTATCTTTTGACTTTTGGGTTTAATGCTGTCCTTTGAGACTATGTGTTCCAAGAAGGGTAGTTGCTCACAGAAGAACTGGCACTTGGAGGGTTTGGCCAACAGTTTTTGTTGTGCCAAGGTAGCAAAGACTGCCTCTAGGTCTTTGTGGTGTTGTTCCACTGAGGGGCTGTAGACAATAATGTTGTCTGGATACACTAGGGCGTGTTTGCCTATGTGGGGTGCAAATACTTTGTTCATGAGGATTACAAAGGTGGACGGGGCATTGGTCATGCCAAAGTTGAGCACCACACATTTGTAGGAGCCGTATTTAGTGTGGAAGGCTGTTTTGGGGATTTCTTCCTCTTTAATACAAATCTGATTGTAGCCTGCCGTCAGATCAATCTTGGAGAAGACTGTGGCTCCTCCCAAGGCATCAAAGAGGTCGTCAATCAGTGGCAGTGGGTAACAATTCTTAATGGTAACTTCATTTAGGGCGCGGTAGTCTGTGACTAGACGTAAGGTACCGTCCTTCTTAGCCACAAAGAATACAGCGGCCTTAAAGGGAGACTGTGAGGGGCAGATAAGTCCTTTTTCCAATGGCTCCTTGAAGTAGGTGTATAAGGTGTTGTGTTTGTTTGGGGTCAGCCTGTATATAGGTCACACCTTGGGTACATCCCCCTTGAGTTGGATGGAATGCTGAATATGCTTTTCAGAGGGCAGCCCAGGTAGCACTTCCTTGAAGATTTCTGGATAGCGTGCCACAATGTTGCGGTCCTGCGGCGTGGAGGTATCCTGGTGATCCTTGAAGTGTATGATCTCGTACTAGAAGGAGTCCCAGTCAATTGACTTCAGGTCTTTCTTCTTGTCCTGGGTCTCTGTGATACATACAAAGACATGGTTGCGTAGCAGTTGGTCCACAGAGTCAGGGTAGATCTGGTGATTGACACCTTCACGCTTGATGGTCAACACTGAGGTTGCCTAGTCTATGTGAGGATTTTTCTTTTGTAACCAGTCTAGTCCCAGTACAATGTCAAACTTGGAAAAGTCAATGACGGGACCTTGAATGGTGGAGTGGAGGTTCTCAAGCATGACAGAGAAGGGAGCAGTTTCCTTTGTCACGGCAATGTGGTGTTTGTCAGCCAGGACCACATTTTTAATCTGCAAAGGATTAGTGGCCAGCTTGAACTTATCCACAAAGCTACTGTTGACCAGGATTCAGTCTGCGCCCAAATCCAGGAGTGCTGAGCCTGTGTAACTGCAAAAGCGGAAAGGATAGGACATCAATTTATTGGGATGTCTGGCAATGGTGTACAGTACTGGGTCCTCCGAGGGCACCTGGATCATTGGACATTGGTCCATGTCCTCAAGTCAGTATTCATCATTTGGCAAGTCAGGATTTGTGTGGGGAGAGCTTGGCTTGCTTAGTGCTCTCACTGGGCTTTTCCCTCATCTTGGTTACCTTGTGTGGCGGTGATACGGAAATGGGTCCGGTTTGACTGGCCATTGTTTCCATTTCCCTGTCCATTTGAACCTTTGGGTTTGTGGTTGGCGTTGTTCCCATTGCCTCCAGGAGGTGGTTGAGAGGAGCGCCCGCCTGGATGGGAATCCTAGGTCTTTCTTGTTTCCCAGTTTGTGCCTTATGCAGTGTGTTGGATGATTGCTCTGCCTTCTCTGCTTCACGGTACAGGATTTGCAGGTTGGTCACCTGATCCAGGTTCACATGCCTCATCACATGCAACTTAAGAGCGTCATAGTACATGAGGTGTGTGGCTGGGGTGTCAAAGGCTATGTTGGATGGTGCACAAAGATGAAGTTCCTCGTAGGTGCGGGCGAGTTCCTTCACGGTGCCTGTCTGGGTCAGGTTCTTCAATTGATGTATGATCATGAGTGCTGTATCTTTAATTATGAATCTTGCCAGGAAGTCCTGCTTAAAGGTATCCCAGTTCTTGTTGGTGTGCTCTTCATGCCACTTGTTGCACCAGGTGCCAGCGTCATGGGTCAGGCAAATGAAAATTTCTGCAATCCAAAACTGCTGTGGGCATTCCATCTGAGCCAGCTTGCTCTGGGCAGCCTGGATCCATGCGGTGGTGTTGTTGTCGTTGGCCCTGGCGAAAGGTTCTAAGGTGGCACTTTGTAGTCTTTGAGCTACATAGGCAGGCATGGTGGTCTTGTTGGCTGGTTGTGACATTGAGGAGGGAGCCTGAAAGAAACCTTGTGCAGACATGGCGTTGAAGGCGGGTAGCGGTATTACTGTGTTCTGGTACAGGACGAAGCCATCAAGTATGGCAGTACCAGGGGTGTATGAAGTCCAGTCAGGCAGGAGGCCAGACATAATTCTGTCGAGGATTTGTTGGTCGCAGTATGTGTGGGCAACAGGTGGAATTTTTTAAGATAAGGTAGGATGGACAACCTACCTGTGCTACCAATGTTATAACTGTGTTGTTTTAGCAGAGTTACAAGAGGAAAATAGTTGGAAATTAGATAATTATCTTCATTGAGATATTGGAATTATATAGTATGGGCAAATCATGAATAGTAGGAACATGATTGTGATAATCAATTGGTTGGATGGTTAGGGATGTGGCTTGATCTAGATATCGAGTCAAGCACTAAATTGAGGCATCCATCTTTTAGGATCATCATTTGCTCATGTTGCTATTTCTGGAAATTTGAGCCGACTTCCTAATTTGACTTTGGGTCACTGGGAAGTCAGATTGCAGGTTTCAGACCCACTTAGTCAGAACCTTGCCGGGGGTTGACCCTGTTGTTTCGACATTTGGTAATAATAATGCATTATGATTTTATTATAATATAGCATATCTAGTGAATATAGATTATCTGAAGAAAGAAAAATATGCATATAGAAAAGAGAGGGAGGATGTGCATTATGACTAAACATAATCTATCAATCTGGGTGAAATGGATCAAACTTAAATTAGATGGCTAAAATTAATCTTGTAGAAGTGTTTAAACTTCTTAATTGAGTTTGAATAGAAATTAGGAGCCTTAGCCTTGATGAGAACGAACTTGAATTTTAATTGAGTCTTTGCTGGGATCTACGCTTTGTCCTGGGATGAAATAATCTTGTTTCTGTCACAAAGATTAGGAAAAGAACAATTACAATTAGGAGATTCCTGAATTCTTCTTAGAGTTAATGATACACGCACCTGTCTTTCAAGTAGCTCTCCTGAGGGAAGAAGATCAGACTTCCGAAGACGAATGGCATGCTCCCAGCCATATCGAGCATCTCGTTGTAGCACTGTCAAAGACCGACGGCGCAAGTGAAGAATCCTCATTTTAGAACCACTTCTAAATTCCATAAGCACTGAGCTTGCTAGGCTAACCAACAGAATAGTATCATAAAATGCAGTGTGGGAGTCACAATGAGGAGGGATCCCTGCACCAATAGGGTAATGTGAAATAGTTAGCTGATTAAGCTTGGGGGATAATTTTCCGACAGGCAAGGCATAAAACCGATCCAATATTGGATTTATATACGAAGGAAACCCCTGCTCAAGCTGAAGGCCGGCATGGAATTTCTTGTAATCGTAAGTCCAACCATAATGTTTCTAGAAAGATTAAATAATCAAGTCAGAAGGCTTCCTTACAACAAAGCGGTTTTTTACAACTTCCCAGGATGAGAAATTCTGTGCATTCTCCAGTATTGTTGCCTCTTCTTCTTCAGTAATGAAATCATCAATATAAGTCAGTCCAGGGACGTCAGCGACATCATTTGTTGAAAAGTTTGAGGTTTGAAGAATCTCAGGGTTGGCGAACTCGATAAATAAATGCTTATTTGAAAGCTCAGGAGAAGGCTTGTAATCCAGTGTATTTTTAAATGCGGTTGCATATTCTGCGGAAGAAAACCAGACAAAGCAGAACGGCTACTAACATTTTTCAAAATTTAGATTTATATATTCAGCTTGGCTAACGGTACAGATTAATTTTCTAAGAAATAGCTTTTTTGGTTTGGAGTCCTTACTAGGACCAATATTAAAATGTACGCGTAAAGAGGATAATAGGATAAGTTAACTGTTTAATGCCTTTAAATCCCAACTTATTCTCTACAACCAAATATCAATACGACTCTTTAAAAGAAAACTGTTTTAAAATATTTTGAATAGGAAAACTTAAAACTAACGTGTAAACTTATCTTGAGGAGACTTCTCTAGCATACCATGACTGCTGGAAAAATGACCACACTTTAAAATTTTATTAACATAAACCTAGTCATAGGGTACGCAGAGCTTTAATTGTTAGATTAAACCCGTCCACCAGAGTTAAAAACATTATAAACTTTGTAGACTTTTGAAGTACGCGTTGGCAGTCAAACAACTTGAAGAAATTCTAATAAATTCTTGGAGCCTGTTCTATAACGGCTAGTTAATCCCCAGTGGATTATGTAAAGTTTAAATAAATGGACTAATAAAAGAAAACAACAAAAGTCAATCAAAGTGTAAGAGAAATGGACAATAACACATTTCAAGCACCATCTGAATAGTATAGAGATATGATTTATAACTTGAATGACTAAAATTCCAAGAGTACAAAAAATGAGGGAAAACACAGTACCTTTCCTAAAGTCATAATGACTTTAATGTAGCCTTCATATTTTTCAAGAAACGCTTCAACAATTGGTTGTGGAACACCACCTAGGCCCCCGAAGCCAACATTAGTAAGGCAAATTAACGGAGTGGGCTCTTGAGAAAATATATCTAAATGGGAGCATTTATGAAGTAACTTTTTTACGGTGAGAATACTTTGCTCTCTTTTTTTAATAGTTTTGTAAGGCAAATTAATATCCTGAGAAGGTAGCATAGTGCTTTTAAAGAGCCTGAAAAGGAGTCCAATTCTTTAAATTAGGTCCGTATTGAATGTAATTTGATTGTCTACTGCTAATTTGTAGGAAAATGTTTTACTTTATTCACATAAAATACTCATTTTGAGTTTTGGTCTGCTCAGGCGGTTCAGAGTCCATTTATATTCCTTTTAGTAAAGAAATCTATCAATCCAAGTTAAACTGCCTAGCTCAAAGCTTATATTTTGCTATTACCCAGTAGGGCTGCGTCGTCCCACCCCCGGACAAAACCCGGATTCTGTCCGAAGTTTCTGAAAATGTGGAAGGTAATATATTTTCTATTTAAAGCTGATTTTAAATCTGATCTTCCAGAATGCCGGAAAAAAGAAGATCTTTGTCTGGGGGTGGGACGACGCAGCTCTATTACCCAGTAAAATGCGCTGCAAGGAATGTGAATTTAATTCAAAACATAAGGGGCTCCAGTCAAGAAAATCAAGCCACATTTTATTCAACAAGTAAGATAAGTTTTTAATTCTAGTTTGTTTGATTGCCAATTTTATCTTAAAAGTATTGCTTTTTTACTCTTGTAAACCATTGTTTAGCCAACTTTTTACTTGGGTTCAATCAAAGTGGCTTGATAAGTTTCCATTGTGTACTAGATATCTCAAAATCGGGTACCGTTGTAACTCTTACTTCTAAAAATGATTTAACTTTTTTTTCTATTTTCCTAATAATTTTTTGCATTTTTCCCATTGCATTGTTTTCCCCTTGGTCTGAGCTTTGAGTCAACTCTAGCTTTTTGAAAAATTCTTTCTCAAACTAACTATAGCAATTTCCCCAAAAACAAATCCGTGTTTTTTCTTTGCGATCTCATATTCTTTACATTGCTGCGATTTGGCTGTTTGGGATTTATAACTTTGTTCATCGAGTAAAAAACAAGAATCCAATCTGGTTTTTTGATTTTTCCCCGTTCTTATTAAATTTTGTCTTCGTTATCCTTTTTACAATCCAGCAGTGTTATTTAAACTTTCGTTTGAGACTTTTATTGGGCAAAAGGGATAACTTTTTTTTCCCTCTTGAGCCTCTTTTTGACTTATTTTAAATGTACTTCCATTTTTTATTGAATAAATTGTAATGTTACTGTTTTAACAGCTGCTTCAACTTCTTCGGCCGGAAACTCTGAGCTAACCTAAATTGAGTCATGACCGTATCTGATATTTTTGAACAGGAGAAACTTGCTATTGAGGCCCATGCTAGCTTTAGAAAGCTCCCCGTAGAAGGGCTTTTCAGTATAGAGCCTACCAAATTTATTTGCATTTTGAATCTTGGCTTCGGCGGAGAGGAAGCTTCCGAGCTCGAAACGATACAGGCCCTTGTTTCTGAAATTCTTGGCGCAGAGCGAGTGATTGCCAATAAAGAATGGGTAAGCCTTTTATTTAGTAATGTCTATTAAACTAAGCTTTAGCCCTACATTTATGTTGCGTTCCCCCGCTCAGAATTTGCAATCAACGCCAGAGAAGAGTTAAATCACAATTCTTTTTCTCGTCTCGGTGGTAGAGTTTTGTTTGCTCAGTATGTCACTGAACCAGAAATCGCTTATTAGATCACTGATTCTGCCTCGCTTCTGATTCATATAGAGTATTAAAAACAAATGCCCGCTAACATATTTCATAATTCGATTTTCAACTAACTTTTTTCTTGAAGTCAAATATCAGTTCCCAAATAGCTTATCATTTAAGGAAATTGTGTATTATAGCACCAGGTAAGTATACCTTTAAAAAAATTAAAGCGCCGTATTAAGATATATCCAAGACTATACTGCACTTTAAAGTTAAGCTAAATTGAGGTAATGTATCCATGTTGATAGTAATAATGCAAAGCTATAGTAAAGTGTGGATCTCATTTTTAATATTGACAATGAGACAACCTATAGAGGGGAAGTGAGAAGATAATGAAAGAAGAACATTTTTATTGAATAATAGTTTCGGCTTTTAAAAGGAAGATATTGTGGCTTGATCCTACCATAATGTGCAAGGATCAAGTATGAGTAGGATGATAATGTGGCTGATTGTTATGTGACTGAACTATCTTTATGGCAAAAAGAAGAATGAGGATCAGCAAATATGGAAGGTTGGAGGTTTTGTGATGCACAACTAAAAGGAGAAACTATACAAGTTTGGTATTTGCTTGCCACCCAACTAGCAAGTTAAAACCTGATTCCGGTCCTACATGTAACCCTTCCAGAATACAGGCCCATATTATTACCAGAATCACTACCTCATTCTTGAACCACACCTTTGCTATATAACACAAATGATACTTCAATAAAATAGATCTTTTCCCACTAAAACTCGTTTCCCCTAAGCCTCAACTCAATTTTTTTAAGGAAACACAATTTTATTTGGGGTTCAAGACGATGTTAAAAGGAACAAGGCTAAGATAAATGGGGATGGGGGAGATATAAATTTAGGGGCTAAAGATGTAGCGGGACTTGGACGTCCTTCCACTGGATACCCTTGAGGATACCATAGACTCAGAGGATAACTCCTTCAAGTGTTTGTGGGCACCTGGTACTGTGTGACCCCACCTGAAGTTTTGGGCACAGGCTTTTTCAACCAGGGATCTGAACTTTTCTTTCATAAGGGCTGGGCTGAAGTGGGCAACATCAAAGATGACTTCAATTCTGGTTGTGTGAATTGTCCATAACACAAGCTGGTAGGCTATCACTCGGAATGGATTAGGTTCATGTTTAAGACTTTTTATAAAGAAGAGGTCAAACTTGGGGCAAAACCTAAGCCTCAACTCAACAGAGGGTTCAAATTCACTCCTTAAACAATATCAAAACTTTTTTAATTATTGTACTCAACACCCTTCATACTTTTAAGTTTAAAAAACAAAGCCCTACATATATGGGACCCTAGAAGGACCCCAAGAGCTTAAAAATGTAATAAAAACATACCATATAATAAGAATAAGGAGAAATAGACAAATTTGTCCAACCTTACTATGTAGATTACTCTATATTAAGAAAAATTTATTGTTATAAAATAAAGAACCAATGCTACAGTATCAAAATGAAAATTATAGCTTCATACAAAAAATTAAAAACAAGAAAACATTATTATTTACCAGTAATCATATATAACCAAAAATACATCATGTTTTACTAGTGTCAAGGTTTTTGGTCTTGAGAAAATTATGGTTATTAAGTTTGATGTTTCTCACCATCTTATATATTGATAAATTTTCTATCTGCATGGTAAAAGGTTATTTACAAAAAAATTCTAGATGAAATATCTTGATCTGGCAGTCTGCAATTGCAGGATCAAGGGGGAAAATATGAAGAATTCTTCACGTCAAGTGCACAATATGCTGGTAAGCTGATATAAGCAAATAAGTGGCCATAAAATTTTTCACAAGTAACTGACAAAAATTCCGGTCTCACATTGTACTTTTTCAACAACTTTCTACAGTAATAGAGATGAATTATTCTAGATAAAGTGTCTGCCTTTCATGTTAGTTTGCAAAGGGCTTTTTAGAGCAAAAAAGCTCTCTTTTCAGACAAACATATTTTGATTCTAACTCTTATTGATCACATATTATCCCAAGCCACTAAATTTAATATTTTAGCCAGGCTTTCATTCATAATAGTGATATTAAATAGTAAGTTCTCTTCTTCTAGGAATTTTTAAATCTTACTTATTCCTTATTCACTTAGAGAGTTATTTATTCTCTGAATAAACCCCCTTGTGTTATGACCCTGATCAGTTTTGAAGATCTCCTCAAAATTGGAGTGAATTCATGCCTGAAATGCTCAATATATGACTGGTTCTGGTCTTATAAAATAGAAGACTGCAGTTTCACTTGGGCCCATATCTCTCATGTGAAAAATCATCTGTTTGTGAGTCTTAAAAATATTACATAGATGAAGCTCAGTTTAGTGTAATAATGATAAGGCACAGAAAAATATAGAGAGATTCCTCATCAGGGCTTGTTATTTTAGCACTTATGTCATAGTACCATTCAGAGGGGGTTATCTCTTCAGCTGTAGAAATAAGGAAGGCTGTCAGGTAGAGTTGATCAGAGAATGATTGGTAACTTTAATACATAAGATAATGAGTGTTATAACCTTCAACACAGGCTAGCTATAAGTGTCAAGGAACCAATATTGGGTGGCTAGCCTTTCGTTTTCTGGGAGCACACATGCCTCAGGTTTTGCAAGTAGAGCTCATCACAAGATTGGCTTTAACTTAATGAAGTAGGAGATCAATTTTTCCACTCAGGACTACAGGCCAGCAGCCAGGATTATAGTGTCAATCACCCCTGTGAGAGTGATATACACTATCCTAAACAACTTGTTGGTATGGTCCAGGGGAATCTTGGGAGCAGATGTGGGCATTAGTTTGGGAGTGATTGGCTGCTTCATATACAACTGGTACACAGACAGGAAGCTGTATTTATCCTGTAATAGACAGGGCTCAGTAACGTACCAAGAGCCTTGTCTATTGTATCTGGCCAATGCTTTTGTTTGAACCAAGAAATCTTGCGCTAATATCTTCTAAAAAGTGTGGTCTTTGTATTCAGGCTTTAAAGGGTACTCTGTAAAGTAAACAGGACCAAATGAGGTGCCTGGTTGTTACAGAGGTAAAAATTTGAATCCCTGAGCAGAATTTGAACCTACTATCAGCCATCAAGCGGGGGAAGCGGGTGGCAGGAGCTTGCCTGTACCTGGATTTGCTTTGAAAAGCAAATATCCAGGTGTGAGAACCACTCCTGCCCTGGCAGTAGCTGCAGTAGCTGCAGGGCCCTTCATGGGCCCCAAAAGCTATGCCAAAGCCTTGGTGGGTCTGGCTTGGCCTTAGAAGGCTAAATTTAGCTACCCAGAACTCCCAGCTTAAGCCCACTCTTCATTTAGTAATTTGGGGTTCCCAATTGGGAACTCCTTTTTTAATCAAGTTCTTTTGCCTCAGAAATGCCTGTCAAGTCAGTCCAAAAATGGTAATCAAATTGAAAATTATCCCATGACCTCTGCAGTCAACCCTGCCAGAACCAATGACTAGCCAAACCAAGATAGGCCACCAGTAAGCCAAGCAGCTGTCCCTGAAGACCCCAAAAATGATGATGAAATAGCCTACCAACCAACATAATTTGAGATGCCAAACCTTGCCACTCAGATAGCACTAGCAGAATGCCCAGAGGCACCTGCATGTGAATGAGTATATAAATCAGAAGCACCAGAAAGATTCTTTATTAACATTCTTATAAATAAAGTTGTTATGAACCTTTGGTTCACCAATCTGATTCCTTATATATTTTTGATACTCTTCCATCTGCAATCACCTAAGCACCAGTACTCCTCCTCAGGAATTGAAATCCAAGCACCAGTTGACAAAACAGAAGTGTTTGATTACTATCACCCCATGACACTCTATTTGGTTATGTGCACTTCACTGAGTATCCCATAACTCTGACCACAAACCCTGGACCTTGGAAGACTTGCAGTGGTACACCTTCCCAAACGCACCTAAGAAACCCTACCAAATTGTCTGTGACGGCAAAGCAATCACCATCTACCCTTTGATCTTCAACAGGAAGTACAACAATCCTGCTGCCTACCTAGTCCCAATGAAAACACCCCAAGTGCCCAAACCAACCATCTCAACCCCACACTTCTGATGTCACTGGCCAGAGTAGTCAATTCCTGGAAGTGCTATACCTGTCACTCACAGGGTTGATTGATTCTGCCTTGCTGGCAGCTGAACCCTGGGCTGTGGCTGGGAAGGCCCTCTCCTACCTGGTAAAGTTAGGTCCCATCATCTGGTAGGCTATTTCTGTACCTGCATCTGCCCCTCCCTACCCTGAAGGGGCGTCACAGTACTCCTGGTATCCTGACACTGGTGGACAATAAACTATGGGCAGAGGGGTAGGCAGGCTTAAAGAATTTGAACTGAGTTGGTGAATGGAAAATAAAAAATAGGACAATAATTGGGGAAACCAATATCCCATAACCTTTTATTTAAAATGACAATAAAGTCTTAGTGTGGTATATATGGGTCTATATAGCACCTCACTGTCAAACTTTACATCTAATATGTGTGGTTCATCATAGGATTAGTAAATATGGGTGTTGTGTTTGGCTCCAGGGGACAACATCCTGGAGGACACGGCGGAAAATCTTTATAACAAAAGATTTGAGGTTAGAAGCTAGCCTTGGGTTAGCCTTCAGGGCAAAATTAAGGACATGTACCTTAATTTCCTGGAAAACAAGATGTAAAATTCCTTTTGGCAGAAAGGACAGGAAAAGCTTGAAGATTATAAATGCCAACGCAAATGTGGATAAACTTTTCTTTATTAGGAGTAATGATTATACTTTAAATGGTAGACAAGGGACAGTGATCACTCATTAGGAAGACAGAGTGGCTGAGGGGGTCACGTTGGGATAAGGTCATACCAGGATCAATCACAGACAGGTACAATAATCTGGAATGGGTGAATATTGAACCAGACCCATTTGCAGAAAGCAAGGAATTTCCGAAGTCAAAAGCAAACCCAGCCAAATCTTTGCAGCTATCAAAATTTGAAGGTTATATCATAATAGCATTAATTGTGCAATTTACGGCATCTCCCCCCTCAAGATTGGAAACAGGGAGTTGATATTTGCGGAGAAATTTGGAATGAATACAGGCAAAAGGACGTCCAGAAGACAGTAGTTTTGCAGTATAGTCAACACCCTTCTTAAAGGTGACCTCACAGGGCCCAACCCAGAGGGAATCTAATTTATGGGCTCTCCACCTGTACAATTCTGGTAGTAGAGAACTAGATCACCTATTTGATACTCAGGGAGGGGGGCTCTAGCAGCATTGGACGGGGAGAGCTCCAGGGCCTTAACCTTGTAAGCAGTAGAATAAGCTGTTGCTTGGATGTCAATGATACAATTGGTTAAGTCTTTAACATGGGCTTCATGATTTGCAGACGTATCAAATTTGATCAAAGGGGGTCCCAAGGTTGAGGGGGTAGCGGCCTCACGTTCATACAGCACGGCAAAAGGGGACTGGCTTGTCACACAATGCCTACTGAGTTGGTAAGCAAAGAGGGCAGCAGGGAGGAACATATCCCAATTGGCAGCATCAGAGATTGTGAGTTTCCTCATTATGGAAACCAGGAAGGAGTTTGCTTGTTCAACAGTTCCATTGGTGGAGGGGTTATAAGGCGTGGAGAATAATTGGTGAGTTCCCATAGCTTTGACAATAGAAGTGATGAGGCGAGCATTAAAGTTGGTACCATTGTCAGAGAGCAGGACTTGAGGGCAGCCATGTCGATAGAAAATTTCTTGCAGCAAGAAAGTAGCTGTGGTCTTAGCAGTTACATACTTTGTTGCTCTGGCTTCAACCCACTTTCTAAAGTGGTCTACAGCAACCAAGATGAATCAACATCCAGACCTAGACCAAGGGAAAGGCCCAACAGCATCAATACTCACTGTGTGGAAGGCATGCTTTGGAGGGATGAGTTTGAACTGGTGTTGGGACAGGAGAGGGTGTTGGAGTTAACAGGAATGACAGAAAGCAAGGACATCAGGGATCAGGAGGCGCATGTTCTCCCAATAAAAGTTCTTGCACAACCAGTCATGAGTCTTGGCTATGCCTCCATGGCCAGTGTCATTGTGAGCTTGGAGGATGATGGCTATCCTCATGCTAGGGCAATTATAGGGTAGGTAGACATTGTTAATCTTTTTGAAGAGTTGTCTATCACAAATTACAGTGTCCTTGAATAGGGTCTGTAGTGCCAAGAAGATGTCTTCTGGCTCAGTGGTCCAAGAGTCAGGATACCCTATTAACTTGTATAGATGATCATTGTCAGCGGGATGGATAGCTAGGATTGGCATTCTGGACAGGCCATCAGTGTTCTGATGTTGGGCCCCAGGACAGTGTATCACAGTGAAATTTTATCCTTGTAGACGCAGAGCCCAACATGCTAGTCAACCTTCAGGCTCCTTTAACTGTTGCAGCCATTTGAGGGAGGAGTGATCTGTGACCACCGTGAAGTGGGTCCCATAAATGTAATGCCAAAACTGTTTCACTGCATGCAGCACTTCCAAACATTCCTTCTAAGTGACGCTGTAGTTCTTCTTGTGCTTATTGAGGACCCTTGACAAGTAAGCTACAGGTCAATCCACGCCTTCATTGTCAAGTTGGGCAAGGATGGCACCCACAGCTACTCCACTAGCGTCAGTATACAAGATGAACTCTTTATAATAATCAGGATAGACTAAGATAGGAGCCTCTTTGAGCTTGGCCTTCAACGCTTTGAATGCTTGTTGTTGGCTGTCAGTCCACTCAAAGGGGACGCTGCAAAGCAACTGGATGAGGGGTTCATTCAGTTCAGCAAAATCAGGTATGAACTGTCGGTAGTAGCCCATTATGCTAAGGAATACTTGAATCTCTTGAATATTTGTGGGAGGTAGCATCTTGTTGATGGCTTCCACCTTGTTATTCATGGGGCGGATTCCAGTTTGAGTGACCTCATGACCTAAGAATTCAAGACGTTCTTTAAAGAAGGAGCACTTGGAGGGTTTGAGTTTCAAGCCAGCTTTGCAAATCTTGATGAAGACAGCCTTGAGGTATTCCAAGTGGTTGATAAAGGTAGCATTGAATATGGTGATGTCATCAAGGTAAACAAGGACACAAGAGAGCTTTAGGTCTTGTAGGATGGAGTCCATAGCCTGTTGAAATGTGGCAGGGGCATTGCAGAGTCCCTGGGGCATTTGAGTGGGTTCAAAAAGGCCTTCTGAAGTGATAAGCGCAGCCTTTTCTTGATCTTCATGAGATAAGTCACCTTGCCAGTATCCAGAAGCTAGATCCATGGCTGAGAAAAACTTGGAACCACCCAGCTGTCTAAGAGCATTGTCAATTCTGGGCAAGGGGTATGAGTCTTTCTTAGTGAGAGAGTTCAGGCGGCAGTAGTCCATTACAATGCAATGTCTGCCATCTTTCTTCTTGAGAATCAGTAACAGGGAAGCCCAAGGACTTTAGAGGGAGCTAGTAACCCGGTGCCCAGAAGTTGTTTGAGTTCTTTAGACACCTGAGCATCTTCCACCCTACTACAGTGGTATGGTTTGGTACAAAAGGGGGGTGCATACCCAAATCAATATGATGGATGACTCCTTTGGCTAGGCCATAGTCTGTAGGTCCAGAGGCAAAGATGTTGCTGAACTGATCAAGTAGGTTCAACACGTCTTTTTGTTGAACAGGAGACAGTTGGGGGAAATCAGCAGCGGTGAACAAAGAGAGAACTTGAGGATTATCCTCAGGTAGATTAAAATCACTGAACGTTCCAAAGGGGTATATGGAGGCCACTTGTTCTGCTCCCAGTATACGACCATGTTCCACAACCTGGCCTCAGGTCACCTGCATGGGTAGGGCTGTTAGGTTGGCAAGCAACAACTGTATGGGCTCTTTGTGGGTTTGATATAAAATCCCAGGACACAGGCGGGGTTCTGTACAACTTAAGGATTCAGGTGAGTAAAGTTCCAAGAATGACTTTTCAGGTAGCTCATAAGAAATCTGGGAATCAATCACCACTTGAGAGCCTGGGGGGATGGTGATAGCTGCTGGTGCTAGCAGAGGTACCCCTTCTTCTGCAGGGCAGGAAGGAGGAGGGGTACACATGTTGGAGGAGTGGATCCTATACTTGAGAGAGAAGATACCCATAGGGTACTCAAGCATGCAAGTTTCAAGAAGTTTCCCTTGGAGGTGCAGAGGTTCCTCAAAAATCAAAGAAACCTCATATCCCAAGAACAAAAGGTATCCATCTTGTAAGTTTACAATCCCATTATATTCTTGGAGGAATTGAGTACCAACCAAGAGGTCATAGCTTTTGTTCTCAAGGACCACAGCGGGGAAGCAATAAGGAGTTTCCCAAACCTCATGGGTAGAGCGGAGTAGGCACCAATGGCCTGTGTTTGTGCCATACCAGCTTTGCCATACAACTGCGTGTAGTTGAGGTCAGGGGCCAACTTAAGTTTCTTCATTAGTTTGGAAGACACCACATTAACTGGAGAACCCGTGTCCAAGATGGCTTTGATCTTAACCTTCTGGATTGATACTTCCACGCAGGTTGTATCTCTCCCAAAGAGGGTCAAGACAGCCAACACATCTTGTGCAGCCTTTAGCTCCTTTTCCCATTTAACTAGCATGCACCATAGCACAGGAATCCCTTTATATACAGTCTGTAGCAGGTGAGATACAGTCACATTTTGAAAGAGAGATTCAGCTAGCTTAGCAGCTTCCTTGGAAGAGTCAACCAAGACGGGAGGTCGGTGAGCTTGATCTAGGTAAGGGCAAGCCACCATAGACTTAGCTTCACTTGCAGGTACTCAGGAAGTGGTGGTAGTCTTCCCAGAGCAAAGCTTGTATGGGACAGAGATAGTTTCCGGAACAGCCAAGACAGAATAGCCATAACTATCAGAATCTTCAGGCTCTGAATCACTGGAGAGATTTTGAAACAGATGAAGGATAGTTGGGCCAGAGGAAGAGGGAGCTTCCTCATCAGACAGAGGATCAGGGGGAGACAGGGGAGATTGGTCAGCAGAGAGCGTCTCTGTTTCTAAGCTGATCTCTCTTTTCCCACCTGTTCCTTGGGGTCACAACCTTCCACTTGAGGATTAGTGCAAGTGCGTGAGTGGTGCCCAATTTTGCCACAGTTATGACAACCTTGCCTCTTAGCCTGTCCACCAGCACCCAGAGTCATTATGCGCGGTGTACAAGAGGTAGTTCCAGCATTGTTGGCTTTATTTTTGTGTACCACCGTTCCTCCATGGGTCAAATGCATGTCTTGTAAGAGAGTCTTAATACTCTTCATGGAAGTGAGCAAAGCCTTGTGTGCCTTAAAGTGTAGGCATAAAAGCTGGTTCATCTTCAAAGCATTTGAGCAAGCCGTGTAGGCTTCCTGGGAAGTTAACTGTCAACTGGTAATTAATTGTTGCCCTTCAATGTAGAAACAATCTGCAAACTCAGTCAGGGTTTCCTTGGGCTTGAAAGCAATGTGTATAAATGCATCCTTCTTGACCTCCAAGCTGAGATCTCCTCCAAACTCCTCAATAAGGAGGCGCTTCATGTCCTCCCAAGTGGCAATGGAGTGGAGATCTGGGACCACAACTTCCTGGCATGTGAGGTGGAGGCAGGTGAGGATGTGTTCCTTCTTGAGTTTGTTGGTAGCCCTACACATTGCAGTTTTGTAGATGGTTAGAAAGGCGGCAATGGTAGAGGTTTTTGGATTGAATATATGTTTGAAGGTTGGTTTGTAGTTCAGGTCAATAGACAAGGACAAGACTGACTGTTTTCACCAGGGTTGAGGATGTTAATATGAGGGTTGCTTTCAAACTTGGACTCAGCAGCAGGTTGTCTAGCCCAGAGGAGTTGAAGGCTTTCCTCTAGAGTGTCCAAGGTAGAGATGTTCTGCCCACTAATATCTCTAGCAGTGGCGGCAGCAGTCCCAAATTTGTCAATCTTGATTTGTTGTACTGCCAAGGTGCCAGCAATCCCATTGACACAAGTAGCCAGAGAAGTGACCTGAGCAACCAATGGGGCAACTTGTCCATTTAGGGTCTCAGTAAAGCGGGAGAGGTTTTGGACCTCTCTTTCCAACGCGTCTTGCCTATCAGCTACATCATTTCTCACCTCAGCAAGTTGATCTAGTGCACGCGCACAGTTGACCTGGGGTTGGTCTTCCAGACCAGGGCAACAACCATGATTTTCATGAGCTGGAGAATTAACAACTTCAACTTCCTCTTCATCTTCAGATTCAGATTACAAATCCTCAGAGTTAGAGAGGTGCTGTCTTAAGTAATCCATTTCACCTTGTAAGGTAGCCACCTGATCAGTGAGAGAGGCAATACAAGGGTCAGGCATTGGATTGACTGGAGGGGGATTCTGCACAGAAGCTTGACGTTGAGTGGTAGCCTTGAGTTTGGCAATTGCCTCTCATACCTTGGTTTCAAAATCAGATGGGGTCTCAACAGGAGGAGCGGGAGGAGTCACCTCAATAGACGCTACCCTGCCATCCACATAATTTTGCACCTGGTATAGAGTGTTGCCTATTGTAGCCTTATCCAGACTATATTGATGCTGTAGATGGCAGCCCCAAGTATTGAAATGAGCTCTTATCAATTTGAGTTGTGAGTTGACTTGCTCTCTGAACTAATTAAGCTCATTAACCAGAGTCTCAAAATCCTGGCAATGGTTTAGCAGAAAGGTCTCAATTGCTCACAACACACTGCCTGATGTGCATCCAATTTGCATAGTCAATCCTTTATGTATCCAGGGAGAAAGGAACAAAGGGAGTTCAGGGAGGCAGTTAAGTACTTCTGTGACGCCAATGAGTTGTGCTGGTTGTCAGAAATACAAGCAAAGAGACTGTGTGACCATTCATGGTAGGCCATATTTTGAGCATGGTTATTTGATATGGCGGTGGCTACAGCATCTAATAGTTGATTCTGGGATCCTAAGACAAGTTGGTGGTGAACTAGGGCAGGTTGGATGAACTGGTTGACTAACACACCAATAGTATCCATGGATTCCATCAACGCAGGGGGGAGACCAAAGTCCAAAAGGAAGGAGTACAGGTCTTCAGAAGCGTACCCGGGACAGAGGCCAGGGATAGAGTGCATGGCTACCATGCCAGGATGAAGAAGGGAGCAGGCAGCAGCACAAGCTTGCTTGTAATTGAGAGAGAAAGCGGGGAGGGGTCCCACATGGGTCCAGGAGACAAAACCAATATATAGGATTTGAGGGGGCATTGGTGATGTCTTCTTCTAAAGGGGGACTAGAAACTTTAGGTTGATTGGGCACTTCAAAAACAAAATGGAGAAGGGCCAGAGAATGTGTGTGGGAACAGGGTAACAAAGGGGCTTGCAGCCCCTGTAGTGAGCACCATTTTGTTGTGTTTGGCTCCAGGGGACAACATCCTGGAGGACACGGCGGGAAATCTTTTTAACGAAAGATTTGAGGTTTGAAGCTAGCCTTGAGTTAGCCTTCAGAGCAAAATTAAGGACACATACCTTAATTTCCTGGAAAATGAGATGTAAAAGTCTTTTTGGCAGAAAGGACAGGAAAAGCTTGAAGATTATAAACACCAACACAAATGTGGATAAGCTTGTCTTTATTAGGAGTAATGATTCTACTTTAAATAGTAGACAAGGGACGGTGATCACTCATTAGGAAGACAGAGTGGCTGAGGGGGTCACGTTGGGATGAGGTCATACCAGGATCAATCACAGACAGGTACAATAATCCAGAATGGGTGAATATTGAACCAGACCCATTTGCAGAAAGCAAAGAATTTCCAAAGTCAAAAGCAAACCCAGCCAAATCTTTGCAGCTATCACAATTTGAAGGCTATATCAAAATAGCATTAATTGCGCAATTTACAACAATGGGGTTGGGTGGTCAGAACGCCTAGGTTTTGGAGCTGCAAAATTATACTATTTCAGGGAAGGTGTTCATTGGTTGGGTTCTCAGGAAGAGTTACTAGACCCTCTTATTATCAAGTCATAGCCATGAGAGCGGCCTTCTGGTCCGCAATTTCATCAGGTGATAAATCTTGATTGGTAATCATGGTAGGCTTTAAATTCATCAAGCTAATGGTAGTAATTTCTTAACCTTCATTAGAAAGTTTGTCTAGTCTTTCATTTGGCGCTGTTTTTCCAAGTTTTTGCTAGTATTTTTATCCTGGAAGGTATTTGTGGCCTCAGTTAGAGAAAACTCAATCCTGAAAAAACACAGGCAGACAGCCCCCTGGTCCTTAGGGCTGGCAGCCAGAAAGTAATTATGACCAGGGCTCAAAACCTGCTCTTAGACTCAGGTTTCAAGAGGAAAAAATTGACAATCCTGACATTAATTAGCATTGAATTTATCACCCCAGTAAGGGTAATTTACAAGATGCTAATGCCGTAACTGTGCTGTTTTAGAAGAGTTATAAGGGGAAAATATTTAGAAACTAGATAACATTTTTTTGAGAGATAATGATTATATAGGTGATTTGAGTCATGGATAGCAGGAACATGATAGGGTTGATCACACAATTGGATGGCAAAGGGGGTGGCCTGATCCTGGTAATGAGTCAAGCGCCAAAATAAGGTATCCACTGTAAGGGATCATCATTTGTTCATGTTGTTGAATTTGGCAATTTGAGTTGACTTCTTAGTCTGGCTTTGAGTGGCCAGATAATTGAGTTGCAGGACACAAACCCGCTTACTCAAAACCTTGTTAGCAGGTCAAGTCTGCTGTTTCAACACCCCCCAACTGAAGGTTGGCCTCCTCTGGGGGTATATTGTCAGAGAGGTTGTCAGGAGCCCGGGTGCCATACTGGACTAGCTGTTGTTCTGTGGCGGGTAGGGCGGTCTTGCATTGTCTTTGTCTTGCTTTGCAGGGCCTCAGGTAATCATGGTGGAGGACTTTGTCTTGTTTGCGTTTCCTGAGTCCTTGCACAAGGTAAGTGTTATTTTTGTTTATCTTTAGGATGATTGCTGGGCCTACTTTTTTGGGTTGTAGTTTGTTTTTGTCAACGTTCATGACCCAAACTTTGTCACCAACTTCATGTCTGTCTTGGATGGGGACAAATGTCTTTTGCAGACGCTTGTTTTCCTTTTCTGTTTGATCATCATTGGCCTCTATGACCTGGGGATCTGAGTGAGGGGGGACTTTGCTTGGAATTTTCAGCTTGGGTCCTGATAATACTTGAATGATATTAGGCTGTGTGCCATATACCAACTCAAAGGGGCTTTTCCCGGTGGATCTGTTCATCTGAGTTTGGCACACAAGTAGTGCAGTCAATAGCTGCTAATATCAGTCTTCAGGTCTCCTGGTGGTGATCTTGGCCAAGGCTTGCACAAGGCTGCCATTTAGCCGCTCTACATGTCCATTGGCCTGAGGGTGGTATAGTGTTATCACAGTGTGTTTGACCCCATTCTTGGTGAGGTATACGTTGGTGTCTTCAGAGGTCAATTTTTTTCCTCTGTCAGTTATCAGGAGTTCTGGCTTTCCAAACTTTCTGATTATTTCTTTTCTATGAACTGCTGTATGGCATTGCCAGTGTGTGTCTTTACTGCTTGGGCTACTGGCCATTGTGTAGCAAAGTCTATTGCGGTGATGATGTATTTCTTATCATTGTGTTTTCATGACATGGGGCCAACAATGTCTAGGGCCAACACCTTGAAGGGTAGCTGTGTATGGATCAGTAGAACTGATTTTGGTGGGGTTTCTCTTTTTGCAAATTTCTTGCACACTTCAAATTGGTCTAGGACTTCTTGAACGTCATGGTACAGGGTTGGCCATCAGGCCTTGTGTTTAAGAAACTCATATAGGTTGTGACTTGTGGTGTGTCCTAGATCTTTATGGTAACATAGGATGGTGTCCACTTGCTGGTGTGTGGGGATGTAAGGGATGGTAGTTCCGCCGGACATTTTTCAATGCAAGGTTCCATACACGTCTGCAAATAGGTGTTTGTTCTTAATGACTGTTTCCTTTGTTATGTCAGTTGTGTTAGGGGGAAGCCTCCTCCCTTTGTCTAAAGTACCAAAAGGGCCAGTCTGGGTTGAGCCCATTTCCTCCTCTTGTGGCGTAGACATACAGGCGTGAGAGGGCAACCACCATGGCAAGTTCTGGACCAGGTTTGTACTGTATGAGAATATTGAATCTCTCCAAGAGCTTCATACAGCAGTGTGGTGATCCACATGTGTGTTGTTTTGAAGGCAAGGGTTGATTTGGCTTCAAATAAAGACAATATGCTGAAGAGTGACAATGTGTGGTTAGCTGATGACGCTGTAAGCTAGTAGGTAACATAGGACTGCTAGGATAAGTAAGGCCTGGCTGGTAGGTAACAAAGGACTAGCAGAGGCAGATGTTACCTCCACCCAGCAGAAGAGATTGGCTGCTTTGGTCTATAGTTCTTCACCTTGCAGGGAACTGTGGCTGCGGAAGGGTGAAGACTGAGATAGCAAGCAGGAAACTTTGTCTGGTTGGGAGGAGAAGGTTTTGGACCCCTGGCGGGTAACACGGGCTGTCAGGGAGGGGAAGAGCTCTGAGGGCTCTAAGTACCCTAATACACTTACAGGAGGTCTGTGAGCAAGCATCCTACCTAATAGACTGGTAGGGTGTCCTTGTTTATGCCCCTATGGAAGCTTTGGGGGGGACCCAAAGTGAGCATTGGAGAGCATAGATTTGCTCAGAGGTGTCACCAAGGCAGTTTTCTTGGGGAAGCAAGCTGCAGAACTTGGTGTGATCAGGCCTCTTGGAAGTAAAGCTGATTACTATGCAACTGAAAGCCCAGACTTAATCACCTGGGTGAGTAAAGACAACACATAGACATTGATCTATGGTTGAATGATCTAAGTGGAGTGCCACTTGCAAGGGCCCAGTCAAATGCCAGTTCATTGTAGACTTATTCCTGGGTCTACAAGTTCTGGTAACAGGGACTGAGATAAAGAACCAAGGTGGTTCACAGAATTAACAGAGAAGACTAGTGAG
This sequence comes from Entomophthora muscae, assembly GCA_014839935.2. Classification (NCBI taxonomy): domain Eukaryota; kingdom Fungi; phylum Entomophthoromycota; class Entomophthoromycetes; order Entomophthorales; family Entomophthoraceae; genus Entomophthora; species Entomophthora muscae. The sequence continues at coordinate 56,597 of QTSX02003831.1, read as the reverse complement.
AGGGACTGTTTGATCACAGTTAAGACTAGTTGGCGGACTGTTAATTCATATTGAATTGTGGGAAACAATATGGTTCAGTGTGCAGAGGGAACTAAGGAGGTTCCTAGTAAGGATTTGTTGAGGAACTGGTTAAGGATAAGCTGAAGGACCAGAAGATTATGATGCAGGACTAGCTGATCATGATGCAGGATGACCAAAGGACCAGAAGATTGTGGTGCAGGACTGAAGAGCTAAGAGGATGTGAGTACAGGACAAAGAGATAACCTGAAGGTACTATCCAGACTGGATACAGAGGCTGGAAGAACCAATTTTAGTGTCTTTTTAGAGGAAAATAGATAAAAAGAAGCAGTTAAATAAAAATTAAATACTGCCTGATTATGATTAAAAAAGGATGTAATACTATATAAATGAAAAAGAAAGAGGAGGAAAAATAATATACAGTTTTTTAGAACTGTAAATTTATTTAAAGAAGAGAATTGAGTAAGAAGGGAGCTAGAAAGATGCTGTAAATAGAACGGAGAAACTGTGAGGGCAAAAGAGCAAATTTTGCCAAGGATAACTAGGAGAGGCAAGAGGACAAGCAGTAAGCGGTTTAAAGTCGCAAAACGTTGAGAAAAACACAGAGAAACGTTGTAAAATAAAGGGGACAAAATTGCCTAAGTAAAAGATATGTGGAAGCGCTCAAGATTTTCCAGGGAAACATGACGGGAATCACGGCAAAACTGTTTGAAACGCAGAGCAGTTGTTTACCCAGAGCAAGACAGCCTTGGGTTTAAACCAGGGTCAAGAGCAAGTCATCCAGGGAAACTTTTTTGGCAAAACCTTTGAATCAAGGCGTATGATTGGCTGCAAGCCAGAGTCTATTTGATCAGTGTTTTAAGAGCTTTAACTTAAGAGTTAAAGCCTAAAAATGAGGAGCAGAAGCAGAAAATTCAGGGCTTTCATCGGCTGAAGTAAGTTTGAAAGTTTAATATATTATAGAAGAAGGAAAACTGGATAGTTTAAGCTTTTGAAGACCAGAGTTCTACGAGAGGTTTTTGGTCTGAAACAAGGGGCTATAAAAGGGAGAGCTATCTGAGACTCTTCAGGGACTGGGAGAAGTGGATTACAAAGGCCACAAAAGCTACACAAGGAGCCAAAGAATAAGAGTAGGAAGCCAGAGCTGGAACAGACCGCAGGAGCCCAAGACAAAGGAGCAGAAGCCGGAGATCAAGTACAAGGAGTCCAAGAGATTATTGAAGGCTTCCAATTACTGGCACAAACCCTCATTGTTCCCTATACCAAGGCCATATATCATAAGGTTTCTAAGGGGATCTTTCTTACTATGAATAAAAAGCCTATTACAACCCCTACCCAAATTTCTCGTGATAAAAGAATGTAAGCTCTATGAGTCAATTACCCCACATTTTCTACCCTAGCCCAGGGGACAAGGAATCCTATTGTCTAGGTTGCAGAAAGTTTGCCTCTAGTAAGTCTGCCCAGGAGGAGTTGGAAAAGGTTAATAGGCATCTTGAAATGACAGATAGAGGAAGGGAGTTTATTGGGGGAGAGTTTGCTAGATTATTACAGGATTGGTATCAGCTTACAGAAGGGCTGGCGCCTGCTGAAGTACAAGTGTATGGTAGAGACGCTTGCCTGGTGATTGGGAAGGTAATGGAAGAGTTTACTCTTATGCAGGCAAAGTATAAGCTCCTAATCAACCACTCACCACTGTTGGAGAATGACAACTCCTCCAAGCTGGTCCCTGGCTATGACCCAGGACACACTTTGGGGACTGGTGACCAGGAACCCCACAAGTGGGCTTGGCAGTGAGATAAATTTGCTTGAGTTTTGAAGTATATGAGTGACTTGTGATTGGTCAATGCTGTGAATTCTTCCTGTTGTTCTAGATAACAATGCCATTTGACTGGGCAGTGTACAATGGCCAGCAGTTCCTTGTTGTGGATAGGGTATTGACACTTGCTGTCTGTCAAATTTTGGGATTCATAAGCTACAGGCAGGAAATTGCCATCATTATTTTTGATTTGTAGTACTCCCCCAATAGATGTGTCTGAGGCGTCGGTTTCCATTTGATATTTCCCTTCACGTTTGGGGTATTGCAGGATAGGAGCCGTTGTGAGCTTCTCCTTGAGGCATCTAAAACAGAGCTCATGTTGGGGGGTCCACACAAACTTGGTTTTGGCGCCAGTTATGGCGGATAAGGGGGGTCAGCAAGACGCCACATTCAGGTATGAAGCGGCGTACATAGGCCACCATCCCCAGGAATGTGTAGAGTTTCAACTTGTCCTTGACTGGTGGCATCTTGCAGATGGCCTGTATCTTTTGACTATCAGGCTTGATGCTGTCTTTTGAGACTATGTGCCCTAGGAAAGGTAGTTGCTTGTGGAAGAACTGACATTTGGAGGGCTTGGCCAGCAGCTTATGTTGCACCAGGGTGACAAAGACTTCCTCTAAGTCCTTGTGGTGTTGTTCTACCAAGGGGCTATATACAATGATGTTATTCAGATATAACAAGGCATGCTTGCCAATGTGGGGGCAAACACCTTGTTCATGAAGGCCACAAAGGTTGATGGGGCGTTTTTCATACCAAAGTTGAGTACCACACACTTGTATGATCCTGTATTTAGTACAAAAGGCTGTTTTCAGAATATCTTCCTCCTTGATGCGGATCTGGTTGTAGCCGGCAGTTAAGTCACTCTTGGAGAAGAATGTGGCGCCGCCCAAGGCATCAAAGAGGTTGTCAATGAGTGGTAGTGGGTAACAATTCTTGATGGTAACTTTGTTTAGGGCTTAGTAGTCTGTGACTAGGCATAGGGTACCATCTTTCTTTGCTACAAAGAATACAACAGCACCAAAGGGAGACTGTGAGGGGCGGATAAGTCCTTTTTCTAACACTTCTTTGAGGTAAGCACGTAAGGTGTTGTCTTTGTTTGGGTCAGGCAGTATATGGGTTGCACCTTAAGTCCAGCTCCTTTGAGTTGGAGGGAGTGTTGGATGTGTTTCTCTGGGAGCAACCCAGGTAGGTCTTCCTTGAAGATTTCTGGATGGTGGTCTACAATTTTGCAATCCTGAGGTATAGGGGTACCCTGGTGGTCTTTGAAGTTTATGATCTTGTACTGGCAGGAGTCCCAGTCAATTGCTTTGAGGTTCTCCTCTTTTTCTAGGGTCTCTGTGATGCGTAAAAAGACATGGTTGCATATGAGTTGGTCCACTGAGTCAGGGTAGATCTGGTGGTTGATGCCTTTGCGCTTGATGGTCAATAACAAGATTGCCCAGTCTATGTGAGGGTTGTTCCTTTGCAGCCAGTCCAGTCTCAGCACAATATCAAACTTGGGAAAATTAATGATGGGACCTTGGATGGTAGAATGCAGGTTCTTGAACATAACAGAGAAGGGGGCAGTTTCCCTTGTCACGGCAATGTGATGTTCATCAGCTAAAACCATGTTCTTAATCTGCAAAGGATTAGTGGTTAGCTTGAACTTGTCTATAAAGCTGTAGTTGACTAAGGTTTGGTCTGCGCCTGAGTCTATGAGTGCTGAGCCTGTGTAACTTTAAAAACAGAAAGGTAAGACATCAGTTTATTGGGATGTCTGGCAATGGTGTAAAGTACCAGGGCCTCTGAGGGTGCTTGGATTATTGGACACAGGTCCACGTCCTTAGGTCAGTATTCATCATTGGGCAAGTCAGAAGTTATGCAGGAATAGCTTGGCTTGCTTAATGCTCTCCCCAGGCTTTTCCCTTGTCTTGATTGCTCTGTGTGGCAGTGATACAAAAATGGGTACAGTTTGCCTGACTGTTGTTCCTGTTTCTGTGTCCATTAGAGCCTGCGGGTTTATGGTTTGCACTGTTGTTGTTGTTCCCAGGGGGTGGTCAACTCAAACACCCAGTTGAGTGAGAGTCTTTGGGTCTCTCTCTTTTTCCAGTTTGCGTCTTGTGGAGAGTGTTGGACGTTTGTTCTGCTTTCTCTGCCTTGGGGTACAGACTTTGCAGGTTGGTTACTTGGTCCAGGTTTATGTGTCTCATTACGTGCAACTTGAGAGTTTTGTGGTACATGAGGTGGGTAGCTGGAGTGTCAAAGGCCATATCTGAGGGAGCACATAGTCATATTTCCTCATAAGCGCAGGTGAGCTCCTTCACTGTGCCGTTTGGGTCAGATTCTTTACTTGGCGTATGATCATGAGTGTGGTGTCCTTCAACACAAATATTGCCAAGAAGTCCTGTTTGAAAGCGTCCCAATCCTTCTTGGTGTGTTATTTGCGCCACTTGTTGCACCAGGTGCCAGCGTCATGCATCAGGCAAATGGAGATCTCTGTGATCCAAAATTGTTGTGGGAATTCCATTTGGGCCAGTTTACTTTGGGAAGATTGGATCTATGCTGTGGTGTTATCATTGTTGGCTCCTTTGAAAGGTTTCAATGCAGCTCTTTGCAGTCTCTGAACTACATATGCTGGCATAGTGCTCTGGTCAGTTGCCCAGAGCATAGTACAGGTGCCTGGAAGAACCCTTGCGCTGACAGGGCGTTGAAGGCAGGGAGCAGGATCACTGTGTTTTGGTACAGTACAAAGCCATCAGGTATTTCAGCACCTGACATGTACAGCGTCCAGTCTAGCAGGAGGCCAGACATGATTCTATCAAAGATTTGTTGGCCGCGGCAATTACAGGCAACAGGCAGAATCTTGGGGGATAAGGTAGGATGAAAACCCTACTTCTGCTACCAATGTTGTAACTGTGCTGTTTTAGCAGAGTTACAAGGGGAAAATATTTAGAAACTAGATAATATTCTTTGTTGGAAGATAGTGATTATATAGTAATTGTGAGTCAAGGATAACAGGAACATGATTGTGTAGATCACACAGTGGGATGGTGAAGGGAGTGGCTTGATCCTGGTAATGAGTCAAGCGCTAAAACAAGGTATCCACTGTAAGTGATCATCATTTGTTCATGTTGTTGGATTTGGAAATTTGAGTCAACTTCCTAGTCTGGCTTCAAGTGACCAGATAATTGGATTGCGGGTTACAAATCTGCTTACTCAGAACCTTGCTGGTGGGTTGAGCCTGCTGTTTTGACACTATTACTATACCTTAATACATGGTAGTAAACCCAAAGTATTATTGAACAATATGTGGAGGTAAAAACTTGTCTTTATTTCATATATAAACCAAGTATATACAGTGAGGTGGGAAATTGGGAGAGGGGAAATTAATGGGATGGAAGGCCGTGGAAATAGTCCAGGTTTGGCATCAATGCCTCAATCAAAATATCAATACTAATATTGGCTATTGATTTTGCACCCAGAAGTAGAGATCAATCAGGTAATTGGATTATTGACGTCACCTCCATTTGGGTTTTTGGGCTCAGGCGCCAAGTATGAGCCTTAATTCTGGAATCAAAGGCCTTGTTTGTTGCCCCTTTGTGTAACCTCTGAATTTCCAAATTGCTAAGAGTATTTGAGTGGAATCCAGAATTCTCTTTAATCCACTAGTTCTCAATCAATTAGTTGAGCAATCACCTAATGTGTAATTACATTCTGGATCTGACTTCAAACTTAATGTCTATCAAATCCATCAAATTTTAGCACATTATGACAAAAGAGAATGATTTTCTGAGAGGAAGCAATTGAAGATGTTGCAACAGGTGGTTCATAGGTTATGCTAGGTTTATTTAAATCCTGGATGCAATTAGGCTTTTGATTTGATAAATCTATATGATAGAATGAAGCTAGTTGTCAGGTTTCTGAATCCTGACTATATTTTATATTAATTTACTTGATTTTATCAGGTTTGGCCTCAATTTTAAATAGGTTTTTATATTGACTTAATTTTATTGCTACATTTCCAAGTGCTTTCATGGTCCAAATACCTTCTGAACTATCTGTCTTCTTGCGCATAATTGCATATTCTCAAAAAATCATATCTCTGGGACTAGAGGACCAATCTTAACGTTTAAAGGCATTAATGAAAGCTGAGATAAAGAGAAATCTATCTGTGTTAGTCTTAAACCACTGCTACATATTCCAATACCCCTTCTAACACTATGTCTCTCTTGTAGCATGTTTAATCCCTATCACTCAAGAATTGATGAGTATAATATACATTTCCCTTTCTCAACCCATATATGGCATTCTTCTTATGGTGCTTCAATGAATCATATTTGTTGTGATCTGAGGCAGGGCACAGAGTCACAACGGGAAATCCTAACCTTAGGATTGGATTTGTACTTGTGGCTCTTAATGAATAATATCTACTAGACGTGGCTAGAGAGGTGCCAAAGTACGTGGAGACACAAAGACAAAAATGTGAATAGAACTTAATTTTATTGGAAATTAGGAAATAGAATATATAGTGGTTTACAATACCACAAAAAAATACCAGGACAGTAGGATCACTTGCCACAGGCATGAGTGGGGCAAGTGAGTTGCGCAGGATCAGGAAACTGAACAATTGTATTTCCCAATTTGGAGCCAGCCTCATTTCAAAGGGCAAAAGTGAAAGAAAGATATTTGTCCTCAAAATAACCCAACAAAGGCAAACTTGAAACATGGTGAATGGTGGCATTCACAACAGTACCCCCTCTAGATTGGCCTTAGGGGGTGATACTTGCAGAGGAACTTAGCATGCATGCGAGCAAAAGGTCAACCACTAGAGAGAAGCTTTTTCCTATACTCCAATCCTTGCTTAAAGATCACTTCCAAGGGCCCAATCCACAATAAGTCTAGCTTATGAGCTCGTCCTCCTACTCTGTATTAATAATAAAGAACATGGTCCTAATGTTGACCTCAGGCAGGGGGATCTCCCGGCATTGTCAGGGGAGAGCTCTAGCAGCTTGGTCCTATAGGCGGACGTGTAGGCAGTAGCCTGTATATCAATGATGCAGTTGACTAGATCTTTGATGTGCTCATCAGGGTTCATGGCCTTATTGAAGGAGAGTAGGGGGCTCCCAGGAGCAACAGAGTAGTGGCTTCACAACCATACATCATAGCAAAAGGGGATTACCCGGTGACACAATGCTTGCTAAGGCAATAGGCAAAGAGAGCAGCAGGTAAGTATAGATCCCAGTTGGTGGTGTCAGAGTAAGTAAGCTTCCTCATGATAGAAACCAGAGTTGAGTTGGCACACTCAACTGCCCCATTGGTGGAAGGATTATAGGGGGCAGAGAAAGACTGGTGAGACCCCAAGGCTTCAACCACCAAGGTCACTAACTTGGCGTTGAAGTTAGTCCCATTGTCAGACAACAACACTTGAGGGCAACCATGGCAGAAGAATACATCTTGCAGCAGAAAGGCAGTGGTAGTCTTGGCAGTGATGTCTTTAGTAGGACAAGCTTCTACCCACTTGCTAAAATGATCAACAGCAATTAGGATAAAGCGGCAACCAGAGAAGGAGCAAGAGAGAGGCCCTACAGCGTCATTACTGACAGTGTGAAAGGTGTGTTGAGGGGGGACTAGCTTGAACTCATGAGCGGCGGCTTTAGGACGTTGGAACTGGCAATCATGGAAACTAGCAATAACATCTGGGATCAGCAAGCAAAGATTTTCCCAGAAGTAATTCTTCTGGAGCCAGGCATGGGTCTTGGCAACCCCTCCGTGTCCCATCTCCTTATGGGCTTGCAGCGCTAACAAAAGGCAAAGACTAGGCCTTACATAGGGCAAGTAGTGGTCTTGTACCTTCTTAAAAAGTTGATTGTTGCAAATGAGGGTGTCTTCAGATAGCTTAGAAAGGGCAACTCAAACTTCCTCTGTCTTTCTCTCCCATGGCAAAGGGTATCCAATTAGTTTATACAACTGGTCAGCTTCAGCAGGGTGTAGAGCAAGGATGGGCATTCTGGACAGTCCTTCAGCATTCTGATGTTGAATCCTGGGGCGGTGCAGCACAGTGAAATCATATCCTTGCAATCAGAGAGCCCATCTAGCAAATTGTCCTTTGGATCCCTTGAGTTGCTGTAGCCATTTGAGTGAAGCATGGTCAGTGACCACAGTGAAATGGGTGCCATACACGTAATGGCGGAACTGCTTGACGGCATGCAGCACAGCAAGGCACTCCTTCTCAGTCACACTGTAGTTCTTCTCATGTTTATTCAGGACACAAGAGGTATAAGCTACAGGGTGATCCACACCCTCATCATCCAGTTGAGCCAAGATAGCCCCAATAGCCAGGTCACTAGCATCAGTATATAAGATGAATTCCTTATTGTAGTCAGGATATACTAAGATGGGAGCCTCTTTGAGTTTTTGCTTGAGGGTTTCAAAGGCTTGTTGTTGACTGGCGGTCCATTTGAAAGGGACATTACACAACAGCTGGACCAATGGTACACTAGTGTCAGCAAAATGAGTGATAAATTGTCTATAGTATCCCATCATGCCCAGAAAGACTTGGACTTCTCAAAGATTGGTGGGTGGAAGCATTTTTCAATGGTTTTGACTTTCTTAGTCATGCGGAAGATTCCTCTCTGAGTCACCTCATGACTCAAGAATTCAAGGCATTCTTTGAAGAAAGCACAATTAGATGGTTTTAACTTAAGTCCAGACTCACAAATCTTTATGAACACCTCCTTGAGATGGGCCAAGTGATCAGTGAAGGTGGCACTGAAGACAGTTATATCATTTAAGTACACTAAAACACAGAAGAGCTTCAGATCACAGAGAATGGAATCCATGGCTTGTTGGAAAGTAGCTGGAGCATTGCAGAGTCCTTGCGGCATTCAAGTGGGCTCAAACAATTCTTCAGAAGTGATGAGTGCAGCCTTCTGTCTATCTTTGGGAGAGATATCAACTTGCCAGTATCTAGAAGCCAGATTCATGGCAGAGAAGAACTTAGAGCCCCCAAGGCGGCAGAGAGCATTGTCAATGTGTGGTAAAGGGTAGGAGTCCTTTTTGGTTAAGGAATTCAAGCATCAGTAGTCCATCACAATACAATGACCTCCATCCTTTTTCAGTATTATCAAGGGGGAAGCCCATGGACTTTGGGAAGGAGCAAGAAGTCCAGCATCTAAAAGTTGCTTAAGCTCTTTAGATATCTGAGCATCTTCTACTTGACTGCAGCGGTAGGGTTTAGAACAAAAGGGGGACATCACCAGTATCAATCTGGTGAATGACGCCTTTAGCTAACCCATAATTTGTGCTGTCTTTAGAAAAGATATTCAAAAACTGGTCCAGTAGGTCAAGCACCTCTTTCTGTTGAACCAGAGATAGTTGCAGAAAGTCTTAGGCGGTGAACAATGATAGGACTTGTGGCTCATTCTCAGGTAAGTTAAAGTCCTGGAACGTACCAAAGGGGTGGAGAGATAGGACGTCAGGAGCATTCAATAGCTTGCCATAGCCAACAACCTGCCCTCTAGACACATATATGGGGAGGGCAGTCAAATTGTCAATTAGCAGTTGAACAGGGTCTTTATGAGAGACATCTAAGATTCCTGGACAGAGATAAGGTTTGTTGCACCCTAGCAAGGGAGGATAGTACAAATCTAAAATGTACGCTCGGGCAGCTCATACAATATTTGGGAGTCTAGGATAGTTTGAGACCCAGGCGGAATAGTTCCAGCAGAAGTGGCCAAGAGAGGAATTCCTTCTGACGCAGGGCAAGTCATAGGAGGACACTTCATGTTGGAGGAATGGGTTTGGTATTTTAAAGTGAAAACACCAGTGACATATTCCAAGGCACATGTCTTGAGGCGCTTCCCAGAAACTTTAACTGGCTCTTTAAAGATCAGAGGGACTTTGTATCCCAAGATAGAGAGAAAGCTGTCCTTTAAGTTGATGATCCCACTATATTCCCTAAGGAATTGAGTACCAACTAGCAGGTCATAGCTCTTGTTCTCCAGGACAACGGCAGGTGTGGCCAAGAGCAGCTTGCCAAATCACATGGGCAGAGCAGAATAAGCCCCTATAGTGCAAGTCATGGACAGCCCAGCTGTGCCATACAATTGATGATAGTTAAGGTTGGGGGTGATTTTGAGTTTCTTGACCAGCTTTGAGGAGACAACATTAGCAGGAGACCCCATGTCTAAGACAGCCTTGATTTTCACCTTTTGGATGGATATTTCAACACAAGTAGTGGTGCAACCAAAGGAAGGGAGAACAGCCAGAATGTCTTGAGCTTCTGTTAGTTCTTTGTCCCACTTTTCACTCATGCATCTGAGGCCCGGGAACTCCTTATAGACCATCTGGAGAGGGAGTAAGACAGAGAAGTTTTTGAACACAGCGTCAGCAACCTCAGCAGCTTCTTCAGAAGACTCAACAAGCATGGGAGATCTCTTGGCTTGGGTGAGGTAAGGGCAAGAGACAACCTCCTTGGCTTCAGGCAGAGGCTTGGCAGTTGTAGTAGTCTTCCCAGAACGTAGCTTATAAGGAACTGTAATAGTTTCAGGGACAGCCAGGACAGAGTACCCATAGGCATTAGGAACTTCTACATCAGAATTGTCCATGTCAGTGTCATTAGATATGTTGTGGAATAGCAACAGAATGGGAGAGCCCCATTTTCAGCAGGCTCAGAGTCAGTAATGGAGGGGGGAACTGGAGAAGACTGGGAAGAATTGTCAACCAAGAGTGTCTCTGCCTCTAGGTTGACTGTTCTTTTCCCGCATGTTCTTTATATCCGCTCCTTCAACTCAAGGATTAGTGCAGACCCGGAAATGGTGAACTATTTTTCCACAGTTATGGCAACCCTGTTGTTGAGGAGGATTATGCAAGTTCATGGTAAGGATACACGGCCCACGTGAAGAAAAACCAGAGGAAGAGGCAGCACAACTTCCCCAGAATGGGTAAGGTGAATATCCTGCAACAGTGTCTTTATGCTCTTCATGGAAGAAAGCATGGCTTTATGGGCCTTGAAAGGAAGACACAGGAGCTGGTTAACCTTGAGGGCTTGAGCTCAAGCCATGTATGCTTCATGTGCGGTCAACTGGCGGCTTGTGATCAGTTGTTGTCCTTCAAGGTAGAATCTATCTGTGAATTCAGCTAGGGTCTCCTTTGGTTTGAAGGAAATGCGCATGAAGGCGTCCTTCTTCACCTCCAAACTAGGGTCACCCCCAAAATTGTCAATCAGAAGCTGCTTCATATCTTCCCAGGTTTTAATGGTGGGCAGCTCTAGCACGACTACCTCTTGGCAGGTCAGGTGTAGACAGGTCAGAATGTGTTCCTTCTTGACTTCATCTGAGGCTCTTCTCATGGCAGTTTCATAGATAGTTAGGAAAACTGCAATGGTTGAGGTTCTGGGGCCAAAAACTTGCTTAAAGGTAGGCTTGAAATGTGCTTCTGGAGTTGGGCCACCATTGTTACTATTGAGTACATTTATGCATGGGGAGAATTCTGCCTCTGACTTGGTGGGTGCTGCCTGGCCCACAGCTGTCAAACACTATCTTCAAGGCTAGTCAAGGTGTCATTAGTGCAGGTACCTGTATTATTAGTAAGGGCAGTCTGCTGCTCAGTAACATCCAGGCGCTGACCCTGTGTAGTTACTACCGCAGAAAGCTCAGCCAGCTGAGAAGTAAGAGACGGGCCTACCAAAAGGCAAGGGGCAAACCTGTCATTTACTGAATCAACCACTTCACTTAGTTCTTTCTACGTCTTTATAAAGCTCAGAGTGATCTCGCTTCAGGAGGTCCACTTCATTGGTTAGAGCTATCAACTCTCTAGCACAATGGATGTGGGGGGCTCCTGACAAGCCAGGGCAACAACCATCTTTGCCTGCAACTTCAGGTGGACTAACTACAGACACCATTGCCTCACACAAAGTAGCAACCTCTTGTTGTAATTCAGCAACCTGAGCTGTCAGCGCAAGCACTTGAGGGTCAGGCTGAGGGACTTCAGGGGGGCAATCCTGGCTGCAGGTAGATGCTCTTAAATCTCAAATGGCATCCCAGAGCCTCTGTTCTCTATCTGCTAGCCCATTGGATGGAGGAGAAGGCAGGGCATCTGCTTTGGAGGCAGACAGTTCATTACCTTGAGTCTGGAGTTTGGCAATGGTGGCGGCGGTAGCAGCCCTTTCTTGATCAAAGTCCTCACCAAGTTTGTGGAGGCCCTTTGCAGCATGGACTGCTACTTGCTGTAATTGGTCAAAGGAATAAACACTGAACATGTTAAGTTGTTGCACAAGTTGTTCAAAGTCAGTGAGATAGGCGTTTAAAGTAGAGTCTACTTGGGCACGCCAGGGCTGTTCCAGTTGGTGGAACTCATGAAGGCGCTCTCTGATATACTTGGGGATGAATTGGCGCATTCTTTCAATGAAAGTGACCAAACAAGACTGGGAGGTGACAGAGTTGGCTGATTGTTGGATACTAAGGAAAATAAAGAATGAATCCACTGCTGGTAGACTGCAAACTGATCCCAGTGATGGGTGACGGCGGCCTGTAACAACAAAACTTCCTGAACATGAAGCCCTAATACCATTTGATGATGGGCTAAGGCAGGTTGTACAAAGGAGGACAATAGATGTTCAGCAGAGCCAGCCACTGAGAGGAGTTGCTGGAGAAATTGTGGCGCTACAATCAATTTGTAGTATTCTGCCCGATTGAACTGAAGCTGGAGGCAATGGATGGCCCCATCACAGGCTATCCCAATGGCTACTTCCATGACTTGTTCCAAGTCATGGGTACCAAAGGGTAGGCCACTAGGCAGGGATCATTTCTGAGGTTCAGTACAGTAAGGACAATAGGCAAGTTGGCAATATCTTCATCAATAGTAGGACTGGTAATTTCAGGTAAAGTTGGCTCTTGTATGGGAGGAGGTGAAGGTCCTTAAAATGTGGTTGCAAAAGAATTAACTGAGGGGCTTACAGCCCCTGTAGTGAGCACCATTTTTGTTGTGATCTGAGGCGCAGAACAGAGTCACAACAGGAAATCCTAACCTTAGAATTTGATTTGTACTAAGTCTCAGTTAGAATGGCAGGGAAGGCTATGTAATTACCTTGTGGCCCTGATCAAATAATATCTGCTAGACGTGGCTGGAGAGGCGCCACAGTACGTGAAGACACAAATTCAAAAATGTGAACAGAACTTAATTTTTATTGGTAAAATTGAAATGGAATATATAGTGGTTTATAATATCACAAACAATACCAGGATGGTAGGATCACTTGCCACAGGCATGAGTGGGGCTAGTGAGTTGCCCAGGATCAGGAAACTGAACAATTGTATTTTCTAATTTGGAGCCAGCCTCCTTTCAAAGGGCAAAAGCAAAAGAAAGAGATTTTTCCTCAAAATAACCCAATAAAGGGGAAATTGAAACATGGTGAATGATGGCATTCATGACAATATTGCTATTTATTTATGTACTTGCCTTATGAACAATCATGTTGTGTCTTTTTCTGGGCCTTCTTGGATAGATTATAAGATGATTGGAGTAGCCAATGGTCTGAAGTTCTGGTAGCTCATATAATCTTATTACCAAACTTTGTTCCTGACACCAGGCTTATACTGTGCTTTTGTCTTTATCTGCTAATAAGAAATTTAAAAGTATCCCAGTGATTGTTATGTGAATTCTATGCCTGGTTGGCTTAACCTTCTAGGTATAATATGAATAAATACTGGTATACTTCATGGATTTTTTCCTGCTCAATAAGTCTGAGTTGTATAGTTGTGAAGTGCTAGAATGAGGTAATAAAATTTTGGACTGGATCAGCTCTATATCATAAGCAGGACTGATCAGGTATGTTACTAGATACCATGGTACTGCTAATAAAGCCAGATACAGTAGTTTTAAAAGCTATGGCGACAACCAAAAATACTCCAGATTTAAACAAAATGATTTCAGATTTGAACAAAATCCAAGTTGCGCGAGATTCAGGATTCAATTAATGTATAAAATTTCAGTTAATAAATGAACTTTCAAACAAAAAACAAAATTTCACTAGCTCATCATACAAAATTATATCAAACATCAAGCGGTGTAGTTCAAACTACAAACAAAATGAACTGACACAACAAGTGATATGAATGGATGCTATTCTGAAGTATATTATAATCCAATCAGGATTCATACAAGGCACCAACAGAAGGACTAAAATGAAATGAAATTAGAGCAATCTAGAAGTGAGATTCCACAAGCACAAAAAAAAATGAACTCACACAAGATGTGTATTGTGAGCAGCCTAAAATAGAAATATAACAGTTTAACGGCCAATCAACAGCTATCCAAGTTAGGAACAGAGGCATTTTATTCATTTTTTATGGCTCTAGATTTGTATGGAATGGTTTTGAGAACCTTTCAAATATGGACTTGAGATTACAATAAAAATAAATCATTAAATTTTAAAAAATTTACTCTTAGTGATTTTATCCTAGGTTTTTTTACAATGGTTTTTACTAGCAATATCTTTGACAGCGCCAGCAGCCAAGCCAACAGCAGCCAAGCCAGCTTCAATGGAGGCAAGGCTCAGAACTGGAGGCACCTGTTTACACCCAAGCCTTTGAGGCGGGTAACAAGGAAGCTGACCTGTTACTGATCCCTGACTCATATGGCTTTGACTTGTTCAGTAGTCACTTAGCGTCTAGCTCTGCCCCTGCTCCTGTACCAACTCCCGCACAAGCTGCCCACCAAATAACCAATCAGGATGGCAACCTTGATTTGGAACAACTTCCTGCCACCAGCCAACCTGCCCCCTACAGCCAATCAGGCTTTAGCTCCCCTGGCCCAACGCCCCAGCAACAAATCATCACAACCCAAATTCTTCAGGAAATTGTGGCACTGAATCTACAGGGTCTGTCCTGCAAAAAGATTGCTGCCCAGTTGCAATTTACCCAAGCTACTGTCATGCAGGAATTCAACAACATGATGAGCAGGGGGAATCTGATTGGGATGGCCAAGAAGCCCAAGAAGGCCTCCAAGTCACAAATATCTGAGGCATACCCAATCATGCTTGACCTCCTCCAGCGGGATCCCAAGCTTCCCTTGACCCAGGTCCAGAAGCAGCTTGTGCATCATAATATATGGGTCTCCAAGTGCATGGTGCAGCTCTGGATGTATGAGAAGGTGGCTTCCATACAGGCTCTTACCAATTTTGCCAGTGACCAATGGGATGGCGCTGAGGATTTCCCATATGACACTGCCATCAAATCAGCCCTGGTCTAATGCCTGACTAGTCTAACAGATGACATCATGTTCATCTTGTACTACAAGTAATTGATTGTGTTTGAAAATTTTGGTGAGCAAGGAAAAGCCGCTGCCAAGAATAGAAGGAAGAAGGTCAAGAAGGGGAGTTTATTGGTGTATTTCTGGCTGTTTCAGCCAAGGGTTTTGTCTACTATTGGACAAACCCAGATTTCATTGATGGCTACTTGTACAGCCACATCCTTGGTGAATTATTCAACTCCTGGGATGGCTCAAATTCAAAGCATTGGGTTTTCTTGAGCCACCAGATGGAGGGTAGCTCCACCGCCCTTGAGGCCATCCAGCAACACGGGCACCAGGCCTCTGTGTACCCAGCTGGCCACACAGACATTCATCTGGCTGATGTTGTCTTCTTTAACATTGGAGATACACTACAGGAGTGCCGCCCTCAGGCTTTCAACAACCTCTATCTTGGGGTTCTTGACCACAATTTTCTCTTTGGCTGCCAAATGGTGGTTGACTTGTTTGTCCAAATTGTCTTTCATGTGAACATGGGCAACCAATCACAGAAAGACAAGCACCTTTCACCTTGGGCCACTGCCACCTACCAGCCCATCCAGCCAATGACCAATGAGGAATACAACAAGCGTTATATGGCAGCCATCACGCAAAATCCTCCTGCCTCCACCCCTGCCACCAACACCCCTCACCCACAAGCCCAACCCACCCAATCCCAGACCCCCCAAGCCAGCACTGCCTCTACGTCTTCCTTCCTGTGCTATTCTGCCTCTTAGGCATCACTCTTTCCCGCCCCAATAAACCTGCTATGGCCAAACATTTTTTATTTATATTATCTTTATTTTGAATTTCAATTGTTCATGTTCTCATTGTTTATAGTTGGTTTTATTCTTTATGTTCAGCTTATTTCTATAAAATCATATATTTACTATACCATGTATCTAGATCCAGAACACAGTTATTTTTAGTACCCAAACACAGCCCCTTGTGAAAAAATTAACAACAATTTGGTGATCAGCTAAATTTGAATTAGAAAATTATAGGTTAACTGTTTTTAGATAAAGTTGTTACTGATCTGAATTCAAAACCTTAATGATAAACTTTAAGCCAATCAGGAGCCAAGTGATAAAGTGATTGTTGTGATATAAAGAGTCATTCAATAATTCTTTGATGCATGTTTGCTAATTAATATGATTGGCTGGATCTTTTGCTATTGTACGACATTGCCGCTGTGGCAAGTTGTTGGTGGACTAGTGCCAACCCAGCAGCTGATTGGGCACTAGTCCACCAACAACTTGCCACAGCGGCAATGTCGTACAATAGCAAAAGATCCAGCTAATCATATTAGTTAGAGCACATACATCAAAGAATTATTGAATGACCCTTTATGTCACAACAATCACTTTATCACTTGGCTCCTGATTGGCTTAAATTTTATCATTAAAGGTTTGAATTTGGATCAGTAACAACTTTCTCTAAAAACAGCTAACCTATAATTTTCTAATTCAAATTTAGCTGATCACCAAATTGTTGTTAATATTTACACAAGGGGCTATTTCAAGCGCCAAAAAATAATATGATAATCAAGGAAACAATGCCAACACAAAGCAAACACAAAGCAAACAACACATATTGAGTTGAGCGTAAAACATATACACAATGGGTAAAAAGATGGGATGATGTAGTAAATGGGAAAACAAAAAGGAATAAACAAAGAGGCAAAAGTATCATAATAATACAGAATTTATTGGGGCAAAAACTATAAAAATATATGAAATGGTTAGTAAAAAATCAATGAAAGAATTAGAGAAGCTTTTGAAGGATCTCACTCAGCAATTGCTGAAATTAAAGAGATTGACCGCAAGGTCAAAGCAAGAGTTAAGTCAGTTGTCCTTGAAGGGGACAAAATTGAAAAGGTGTCCACCAAGGCACTCATGGCCAAGATGCCAGAGACCCCTGAAACAACAATTAAACATCTTTTAAATGTCCAGAAGCACGTTGTGGAAGGCCTTTAATTCAAGTCCTATGCCCTCTCTGCGCCGCCCATCTAGGTCAATAACCCTGAGATGTATGAACATCTCAAACCTGCAAAGCGCGCACAAACCGTGGACACTGAATTTCTAGCACAATTACTTGCTCCAAGAATGGCAAAGCCTGCTGAAGCTGCTGCCACAGAGGAAACCTGCAAAGGTAATCTAAAACAAATAAAATTAATAACAAATCCAAAATACTTACCTTTTTTTAGAGAACATTGATGGTGAACTCCGCCAGGTCCTGGTTCCTTTTGTCCCGCCCACCTTCTATTCAAATTTTACCACTTATCTGGAAAAACAACTCTATCTGTCCCTCCTGTCTTGTGTGAGCTTGAAGACAGGGTCCATGGGTCCTTTCTGATGTCGCAGGAGGCGTTGGCAGAACTTACACATGCTGAGGGGGCATCTGAGTGGGCAGTTACTTTCTACAAAGATGCTCAATGGGTCTGTATTGACCCGGTATCCCTCAGTGGAGTTTACTGTGTAAACTCCATTGAGCTTGTTTGGGACGTCCTGGTGATGCTCCCATTCAAGAATGTACCAGAGATGGGCTGGGCCCATGCGGCTGCTTGCTTCTGCTACCCCTTGGAGCACACAATTTCTTACCTGCTGAACAACTTTGGGCTTGCGGTGGGAAAATTGGCTGTTGCAGACGCAACAGCCATCAAGAAGACAAAAATCCTCCTTGCCAACTTTGGGTTGGCCTGGAGTGCTGACAAGATGGGGGTCCCTGCAGCCATGGAGCTGACCTTTGCAAAGACCAAGCATGAAAAGAAGATCAGTGTGGCTTTCAATAAATTATGTGAGTTTACGGAAGCCTTTGCTGGGCAAAGGCTTCATCTGGTGGTTTACCTCGGGTATCTCTTCTACTTTGAAATGGGTGCCAGCAAGGAGGATCTTGACAGGGTCCTCCTAGGAATCAATGAGGCCAGACTCTCCCTGGATGGGAAGAAGGTCCCCCTGGGTATGACTCGGTGGATCATGTCATCCATGACACCCTGGTCCTAGCTGGTATCTACGGGTTTGCAGCCCCGCCAGAGAAGCTGCTCCTCCATTGCGGGGTGGGTACATACAGAAGAACTCACTACAGGCGCTCTTAATAAATTCTCTCTTCTAATAAATTTCATTATAATTCATATTATTTTACTATAATAAAATTTTCTAATTCTTATTTTAGCAAACAAGATTTGCAAAATATATCCCAGAGAAGGTCTTAATAAAAGCATAAGAATATATGTCAATAAAATCTACTTCTAATTTATACACATTACATTTAACTTTTTTAATTTTATTTTTATGTTTATTCACCAAAGTGATATTAATGTGTTTGCGTAATCCAGTATCAAGTGTTTGGGATACCCTTAGATGACACAATAAAAAATAATTATAAATAAATTACTAACATTCATTGATTGTCCTGCTGAATGTGATTTTGGGCTTGGAAACATCTAAATATAAAATGATAATTAATAAATCTTGAATAGTAAATTAGAGAATATAAAAAAGTTGGACAAGCTAGGCCTTTAATTGATTGGCTGTTTGGCAAGGCAAGCAGGGATGAATGGATCAGCATGTCCATAGAATTTGGCCATGGTCTCAGCTGGGAGGGTGTGGATCCCAGCCTGCAGCAAATTAAACAGGTCTTCAGTCCCAGTTGGGGTTCCTAGCTTGCAACTTGCTTGAGCCACCCAAAGACTTCCTCAATGGGATTTAGGAAGGGTGAATAGGCTGGGAGGAAGAGAAGGCGCAAATTTGCTATGGCCAATCTCTGGGAGCCCACAGCAATGCTGGTGTCAATCATTGTGAATTCCTCAAGAATGTCAGCCACTTTATGGAGACCAACGTTGTTCAACACAATGACATTGGTGAAGCCAGGGCTTGTGTGCCTCAGGTGCTCCTGGACCAATTGGAGAAATGATAGGAAGGTCCGGCTATTGTGAGATCCCAAAATCATTTGGTATAGCTCAACCCCCTTTGGACCGAGGAGAGCCACCATTGAATAGGCTGTGGTGCAAACTGCAGCACGCCGAGCCATCCCATCATTTGAGCCTTTGGGGACATAGCCATATGCATTGCACATAGACGAGACAAATGCCAATTTGTCAATATAGTAAAATTTGACTGTCCCCTTGGCTTTGAGGGCAGTGTACGCCTCTGTGTAGTTTTTCTAGGTCTCAATGTTGGTTGGGCTATTCTGATTGTACAGAGATATCCCAAGCTTTTTCCAGGAAAAGCACATCTTCTTCAGCAGATGGTAGTAAAAGGAAATGGAAGTCTCAACCCCAAAAGTGGACTTGACCATCAGCTGTATAATTGCCAGTTCAAGATGACAGTCCCGGGTGATCCACTGGCAAATTGCCCATTTGTGCTCCTTGGTGAGCATGGTGGAAATGCACATGGATTTCTCTGCAGCAAGGACTTGACCTGTGTTAATGAACTTGTTGAAGGTCTTGGAGGCGTACTTGGAATCCACTCCAACAAGGGCCACAGCCGCCTTGTAATTGCCCAATTAACACATTAGCTTAAGCAGGATGATGTGTTTAATGTTGGGGATGTGCTTCTGAGCAGGCTTTTTAGCGGTGGGGATTGACTCGTTGGCATTGGGCACAACACAGGGCATGAGCACCTTGTTGTAAAATGTGACAACTTTCTTCAACACTAACTGCCCCTCATCAGTTCTGAAGAACTCAGGCTCCTTGTCCTCTTCCTGATTGCCATCACTGATGTAGGGCTTGTAGCTAGTATCAAGTACAGGCTTCACCTTCTCCAGCATGGCTGACGGGACCAACTCTTGCCGGTACATGACGTCAAACACATACAAAGTAAGTTCTACCTCCTTGTTTCTAACTTTCTTTGTAGTGGTGACCTTGGTGGGCTTCTGGGTCAGCTTGGGGACCCGAGGGTTTATGCTCCACACCCTAGCAGCTTGTGCTCCTTGAACCAGCTGTGTCAGTGCAGCGTCACTATGGAACTCTCCTCTCCCGTCTCCTCTTTGAGTAGGCGCTTGGGTTGCACTAACTCTATTCTTTGACCCGCAGGGGCAACCTCAACCGCAGTGCACAACGGGTGCATTGGTACTCTGGTGTTGTGTTCTTTCCATTTTAAAATTTAATAAAATATTAAATAAATTTCAATTAAGTTACTCCCTAATTTTATTTTTTGCTTTTATCTGAATATGGATATCTAATTAGAGTTTTTCCCACCCAATATCCCAATTATAGATTTTTTATTTCTTAATTAGTTGTTTTTGGTTTTACAACACCCATTTTAGAATACTCAAAAAAAATCCGCCCATTTTCCTAGATTTTACTGCCAAATCCAAACACCCAACACAATATTTTTAAAATTTATGTTTCAGATCTTGTGTCTTATTTTAGATACCTTGGTATCATTCATGATTACAATCCATTGCGCACACTGAGTGAGTGATTTTGTTTACGTAGTGAGTTGCTATTATGTTTTGTTTTTGGTTTGAGTTTTGACTTACCTTGCTTGGGTGTATTTTGTCACCAATTCACATAGTAAACATATGTACACCAAAAGTCAACTCACACCATTTTGTTTGTGAATCAATGTATTTCAGATTGTATTTTGAATAGTTTTGCTTTGCACGTGAGCCCTTTGTTGCTGTGTTGACTCATTTTGCCCATTAACGCTAATAAACCCTGTTAACAGAGTGTATATTTTTACCTGAAAGTTGGATTTCACTTCAATCTGAAATCATTTTGTTTAAATCTGAAGTATTTTTGGTTGTTGCCATAGCTTTTAAAACTACTGTATAGGTATACTTCTTATTGAATTCTTTATTTTTCTGGTGTTATTTGGGTACCGCTGATACCTATGCTGGGGCATATTTTTATACTACATCAACCAAGATTTCCATGCCAGTTTGGATGATTACTAAAATTTAATCAATAGGGGCCCAATCTATATTGTTTGGAAACTTCAGCATACCAGGCGGCAAATTTTTACCTTGATCTTCACAGGTTTAAAGCTGAAGATGCATGTAACCCTATGTTCTATAGGCATCTTAAAGATAAAGTTTACAGCTGAGCAGGCTTTACTTGAATCATGGTATGCATAAGTAAAAAGTAAGGTTATAATAGGTTTTATATATGAGTTAAATTGTTTATAGGATGGTGAAAGCTCCAAGTTTGATTGGGTGTGATTTTGTTAATTTAAATTATTAATAAATAAATGTTACTTTGAAAATAGGTTAACCTTATAAGATTCACTCGGTTTGTGCTGCTCCAACCTTCAGTGATTTAATTTTTGGCTGCTATAGATTACTATTTAAATGTTAGCTGTTCAAGATTTAAGGTTATTCAGATTGTGACTCCAGATCCCACAAAAACATGCCAGACTGAAGTCCAACGATTTAGGTGGTTTTTTAAGCAATCTGACGCTCCTGGGTATACCGAAAATTGTCCTATTGCTATTTTGTTTTGGATTGAGTTGGTTTTGTTTATCTCAACTGTTTTGAGTACTAAATTTGACTTTTAAACCTTGTGGTGCAATCGTGACTGCCAAATACAGAAAATAAATTATCATTAAAGGGTCATAAGTCGACTCAAAATGTGCATTTAATTAAAGAATTTCTCAATAATCTTTGTTTTTCAGGAGTTATGGCTGGAATAGAAAAAAATGAGTGGAATCGAATTGCGGGTTGAGTTAAATGCTATCCTTGGTAATAGTACATACATCTTGAGCTGAAGTTTTAGATGGCTTATTATATTGAAAGTGTTGATGGACATGTTTTAAGACTTGATTTCTAATAAAATAGGCATGGGATTGTCTAATCTAGGAAATATGGATGATACCTTCATTGATATGACAAGATGGATATAAACAAATTATATGAGTTAGTTGGGAGCATTGAATATATCCACGTAGCGGCCACGCGCTCCTTTTTGGCTCGCCCCACGCCCCCTGGCCCAGGAGGCGGCGTGTTTGCCGCGCTGGGGGGGCCGTTGGCTAGTGGACTGCTAGGATTGGCAGCGTAGGTTGGCGCGGCTCTAGGCGGGGGTGGAGCTGCTGCTGGGGGTGGGGCAGAATCGCCAGCGGCCAAATGAAAGTCAGCAGGGGATGGAGTGCAACTTACCTTATTGATCCACCGCTTCTGAGCCTCGTCGTAGTAGAAGGAATTCTCTTCGCCAAGCTTGGCCTTGTAGACCGTCTTTTGATCGCCAGACTTGGCCCCGAAAAGGGTGTTCCAGATCCCACCAAGCAACCCACTTGATTTTGCTAGTTTGTTAGTTGCCGTAGCAAACAACTTACTGGAATCACTCGATTCTTCTTGCTTGACAGGTTCGGCAGCTTGGGCTTGAGCTTGAGCGGGTTTAAAGGCGGCGTTCCCGAAGCCAAAATCGTCATCGGCGTCTGCTGGGGTAGGTACCCTTAGTGGAGCCTTTGGTTGGGGTTGCTCCGTCACGTGCGGGATAGACGGAGCAGCCAGGGGAGAGAACAAGCCATCGGGGACGTTATTGGGGGAAGGTTGGCGTGCATTGTGGGCAAAGGGTGAGGTGAGATGTCTGGCATGACTGAAAGGCGAGGACATGAGGTGCGGTGAGGCAGATCTACGGCCAGCAGGATGGGAATCCAGGAGAGATCGTTGAGGGATGCCAAATCGCTCGGTGGAGATTGAGCGATGTATTGCTTCTTCTTTAAACATCATCCCGGAAGGATGCTGGGGACTGTTGTTGCGGAATACGGTTGGGCCAGGCTGAAGCTCCATAGTTGGAGATGTAGTGGTGGTGGCATCGTCCCCCATGACCAACTGATTGATGCGGCCTTCCATGGCATTCATCAGAGAGCCAAAAGTGGGACGTTTCTTCATCCAAACAGAGTCGGATGGCTTGAAGCCGTTGGCGTTCTTAATGCGCTCAACTAACTCTCCTAGCTGTGTGCGGAGAGTGTTGTGGTAGTGGGGTGTTGATGGGGGATGCGGCGTGATTATAGCGGAAATGGCCTCGCAGTAGTTGAGCGCATCTTCGAGACGACCGGCGCCGGCCAAAGCCCACGCGCGATGGACCTTGTAAGCCTGCAAAAAGTTTAGGCCGGCAGAACCCGACTTGGAGAGGGCGAGTTCATAGCATTCCGTTAACCGAAGAGCGTCATTGGCTTTAGTGAGATTAGAGGAAAGAGGAGCACCAACCAGGACTAGTCGCAGCCCCACCGCATCCAAGGGGCCGTGGATTGCGGCTCCGTTGGCCAGCAGATAACATGCATGGGCGGCGGCAGTATCGGTGGCAAGGAGCTCATCACCCAAGGCACAAAGAGCAACACCATCACCAGGAGTGCGATTGGCAAAGATGAAGGCTAGCTTCTCTTTCCAAGTTCCTCGGCCAGCTACTTCATTAACAGCATATTTTCCTAACCCGGCAAACAAGCCATAGGCTAGCGCTAGGCCTTCACAGTTGGCAGCTTCTTGGCGGGTGAATTCTCGGACAGTCTCCTGCCAGAGCTCTTTACCGGCACAGCTAGCAATTACAAGGGCGTGGCCCCAGGCGCCCTGTGCCCCTGCTAGGCGTGCAGCCTCCTGGCGTTGGCCCTGGAGAAGCAGCTGATGGATTTGGGGGACAAGGCTAGTGGAAGGTGGAGTGAAATCAGGAGAAATGAAGTCCTGAAGTGGAACGAGATCGGGACGTAGAAGATCACATATGGCGTCACTGGCACCTTCCCACTTACCATCGCGGCGAAGAAGCAGTTGTAAAAGATTGGAAAGAAGTGGGGCGCCAGCATCAGAGGACTGATTCGCCCAGCGTTGAAGGATCTCGGTTGCTTGGTGGTCCGCATCCTTGCTGTCAAAGCAAAGGGGGCCACTATGAGAATCGACAGGAATGTCGAAAGCAACAATTGCAAGAGTAATGTTGCTGGGATACACCTTTGTGCTTCCGGTGCCCTCCGCCCCAAAGCGAGTTACAACTTTGGGGACCATTGAAATTACTTGGCCACCAAAGCCAAAGTGGAAAAGACCACAGGCCGGGCGCCCATGCCGGATATCAGAAAGATTGTCAGGAGAGTTGGGCAGGGGAACCTTTGAGGCTGCCTCGGCGGGCAGAACCAAATCGTCGAGGCCAGATGTTTGAAAGGGTGACGCATTGGACTCTGAAACAGCCCTTCCTGTATTTCCCCAGTGGTTGTCATCACCTAGCGTTACGTTTTCGAGGGTCTGCTCGGAATTGACTTTGGTGAACTGCTGAGGACGGATCCCAAGGCCTTCAGGCTGAGTGGCTAGCCCCATGTCAGAGACCAATGATGGTGTTTCTTGAGTGTAGTCATGCTGAGTTAAACTAAAGTCGTGATCAGTGCCTTCATAAGATGCGACCTTCGCATACACCTCATGATGTTCAGCTTGGTGTTCAGGACCGGTAATATCTTGGACTTCGTTGAGCTGCGGAACACCTTCTGAATAGGCGTTGTTGAAGTTGACCTCGCTGGGCATTTCGTGTGCCGAGTCGGTAGCCGACTGGGGAACGGCGTAGTATTGAGAATGTCCAGTATCCTCTTGTTGCGCATAGTGGTCTGGTTGATAATAGCCTTGTTGATCTTCAGCACTTGGGTTGGACTGATAGTAAGAGTCCACATTTTGGGAAAACTCATATTCTTGGTTTGCTGTCTGATATTGGTCGGTATAGTCTGCTTGGTATGGATCCTGGTATCCTTCTGTATACGCGGCTTGATAATCTTGGTACTGGTTTGGATACTCTGTGGAGTAATCGCCCTGGTAGACTGCTTGGTATCCCTCTTGATAGGATGTTTGGTAATCGTTATGAAACTCGCCTTCGTATTGGGTCTGATAGTTTCCTTGATATTCAGTTTGATAGTCTCCTTGGTATCCATTTTGGTAGTCTCCTTGATATCCTTCTTGATAGTCCACATGCTGGCCTTCCGAATAGCTTGGTTGGTAATCAGCGTGCTGAGTTTCGTCATAAGCAGGCTGGTATTGGTTTGAATATTCGGCATTGTACTGTTCTTGATAGACAGAAGTGTCATAACCCTGGTCGGCATTCGTTGTAGCTTGGCCAGGATCTTCGTCTTCAACTACGCTTCTCTGAGATGGCAAAGCCGAGAATGAAAATAGATTACGCTGCTCCTCGTAGGAGACATATCCACTAGCCCTGCTAGCCAGAGCATCGCGGAAGTCTTCTTCAGGAAAATTCTGGTTTGTAGTAGCAGCTGGCAAGGTCTGCTCGGATCCGATGCCATGGTGGGCATGTCCTCTGCTGTCTGCAGCATATAGAGTTTGGCCCGAATGCTCTGACATGTAGTTTTGATTGGCAAGCGTAGACATATGGGAGTTAAATGGGTCGGCGCTGCTTTCCCCCAGGGAGTCGAAAAAGCTGGCTGATGGGTCTTCGGCAGAAGTTTGGTCGAAAAAGCTGAAGCTCTCTTCATTGTCGAGTTGAACATTTTCGGTAAAAGGGGGAGGCACCGAATCTGAAGGCTGGGCTAACAATTGATCAAAACAAACAGCGTCCTCTCCAAAAAGTTCGGAATTGGAGTTAACAACTTCAGTTGCATTTGGCGCTACCGGAAACGGTTCAAATGGTTGACTTGGGCTGGCGTCATAATATTGAGCCTGGTAAGGTTCTAACATGGAAGGCTTCTCCGAGGGAGTTGTCTCAGAATAAACTAAAAAACGCCGCTTAACTTTGATGTCAAAAGAAAATGAAATGGACAAGCCTCTGGTAAGAAATTTGTAAAGATAAAAGTATTCAACCAAACTAGACGAAAGATAAAGTTATGATAAACTGCAAAGAAGAAATAAATACCAGCGGACATGGCACCGTCCCCGAATACTGTGGACGATTTGTTGGTAGAATATCCAGAAATGTTACTTTCTGTTACGAGGTTCCCAAACTTTTCGTTGGTGGATACCCAATTTTTGGGAATGTCGGGTACCGCCAAAGGCTCGAGAGAATCTTGGGAGTCTTGAGGGAAAATAGTTTCAGCGCTTTCAGAAGCAGCTTGAGCCTGTTTTGAGTTCACGCACAAGGTTTCAAACAGATCATCGATTTCAGATGATACTGCAGCGAACCTATCTGTGGTTGAGTTTGGTACTAAGGACACTTCAGCAGAAAAAACTGCTGCCGCCACATCACTGCTAATTTCATTTAAATTATTGGTTGGCTCTGTAGGCTTCTCGTTGAGATCTCGATAAATTAGTCAAGGCAGGGGGGCCTTCAGCTGTGAAAGCCTCAATAGCAACATCGTTGCTAACTTCATTTGATTTATTTTCTGGACTTTCTCTCGGTGGACTTGGTAAAGTTGTGGCTTCTTTAGATGCTTCAGTAGAGATCACTGCATCTTTGACTTTTTCAGAAGCGTTTTGTATAGCTTCCTCAGGAACTAAAATTTCTTTTCCGGAAACCTGTAAAGCAGGAGCTTCTGAGGCAGTAGATATTTCTGGTTGATTTTTATCATCCATTGTTTGATCAACGTCAAGGTTGGGAAGATTTTGATCGGAGTCTTGGGAAGTAGTTGGCTTCACTTCACTGGATGCCTCTGGTGAATTTCCCTTGGGGTATAGCAATTGAGGTTTTTCCGAGGTGTTCTCCTCATTTGGAATTTCATGTACAGGCTCTGGTTCTTCAGGCCGGACATCTTCCGGCTTAGAAGCTTCAACTGGTGCTTCAGCTGTAGATATCTTGGCTTCCTCAGCCTCTACGGGCTTCTGGGCATTCTTTGCCGCTCCATCCTTTTTATTGTTACCCTTCTTGTTTTTCTTCGCCATTTCAGAGTCCCAAGAAAAGGTTGGTTTAAATTTACACTAACCCCAAAAACAATGGCACCCTCTTGGAAATGCAATCCAGTAAATAACCCTTCTCAAGGTTCGCTCGTCACGATTCTACGCCAGACACTGGGGGCGTTCAGGTATTGGTGATCAATTCCCAGTGAAATTGTGGCCATTTCATAGCCTACCAGCTGTTTCATTACCTCTCAATCGCACTTTTAGTTGCAGCAGGGAGGCTCTGGGCGGGTGCCACGTCGCTCTTTAAATTTCCTCTCCAATCAATTCCACCCCAATTTAAATAAACCACATATGACATGCAGAAGCTATTCCAAGCCAAAAAGCTTGATCCCTAAAACCTAAATATTGCTTCCCCATTTAAATACCACAGCATTAAAAAGTATTAGCAGACATCCTACTTTCAAATCTATCCCAAGTAGAGCAATATTCCCAAATCAGACATCAATGTTCTCCAGCCAAACTCTATAGCATGTAGTAGAAAACTAAACATCACTACTATAGTTTTCACAAATGTTGAGATAAACCAACCAAAACCAGTTCAGAGTGAATAAAAATCACACACCAGACAACCCAAATAGCTCACCAGAGCTTCAGTCTATTTAAAAATGGCCATGGACAAAAGAAACTAAACCAAGGACATGAACTCAAAACCACCTGTCAAGAAACCAAGTAGTTCAATGTAAAACATTTAAACCTGCACCATGCTTTGGTGGAAGGACAAACAGGTCAGGTACCAACTCTTTCAGATATGTTGTAGATGGTTAAACCCAACCCATCTAATTTCAAATCAAAAGTACCATACACAGACCCACACCCTGGCCCAGGGCCATCTAAATTAGGATAAGATTTGTAAGATAAAGTATGAAAGCCAACCACTATTAGGGATGACATCTTTTTCCTCTCAAAACACAAGATTTGAGACAGGATTCAAACTCTGGTCAAGATCATTCACATGCTGCCAGCCCTGGGACCAGAGGACCACCCACCTATGTTTTTTTGTATTGAATTATCTCTGATTTGAACTGCAGATACTATTACAAGTAAAGGACTCAGCGCTAACTTACCAATAATAATGCACACAGAAAGACACAACCAATTGCATAATGGAGGCAAAGAAGCTCTCATTATTAGTCTAATGAGCCTGATGTCTTCACAGGTATCCAACCAGAACCCTGCCCCTAAAAAAAGCGCAGACCAGCAGGCTGCCTCCAAGAATATTGCTCCAGAACAAAAAGGTTGCACTCTCTTCTGAAATATTCAGCCAATGAATGCCTGTCCTGCACCAGTGTCATTTTACCGCCCCTAAACCTGGGCAACCCGCCTGTTCAACTTCCCATTTCCCAATTATCTGAATTCTGGACATTACAATTAAAGTCTGGTGGCAGGATACTATATAAACCCCAAAGAGCCTAATCTAGACTTAATTGCCTTTTCTAAATAAAGGCTAGAAGATATTGATTTCCCCAATTATTGCTGTATTTTATCTTAGTAATCTGCCAGCTCAACCCTAATTCTTCCAGCCCACTTGCCTGCAAGTTTTTGTCCTCCATGTGCTTTCTAAGGTCACATTCACTTCACAGTGTACCCATTCAGGCCCAAATACCAGGGATATACCTCCAAGAACATACTAGCAAGCAATCTCTTGACCCACACTAGAGAGTTGACAAGATATAATAGAAAGTACCTTTGGTTTACCACTTAATTCTAACTATTTAAACATAAATACAACTTCGTCACTGCCTACCAACTGGACATGAATCCGCTTCTCAGCCTCAAACTGATTGTCAGGATTCACTTTTTATTCCTGCTACTATGAAGTTTTATGTCTCAAACATTAGTCAATTCAACACTCTTTGGACAGGAACAAAAATCTACAAACTTTATTTTATTTATGTTATTGCCTCACTCCAACCCAGTTATTTTAAACCTAAAACTTAAGGTTAGAGTCCTTTCAAAACTTACATTTGAACGCCAACAATTTTCAAACCCAGAACCTAAAATCAAGAGTTAGTATCAATCAATCTAAATCATTCACCCCTTTTGAATTTTATGCCAGGCCACACAGCAAGCTTTGGACTGTGGGTTTCCTAAAATTATGACTGTTTTTGCTTGATCCTAGTAACAATTGCAGCAATTGCTTCTCCTGTTTCTGTTCTTTTAATTCTTGGCTTAACTTTTTTAAGTTAAATATTCTAGGCATGTTTGCTCTTCTTTCTTTTTCACAGAACTATTTAACCAACAATGTCCCTATTCTTTCTCTTTTCAAGTCACCTCAAAGCACTCAAGCTAAGAATAAAAAGCTTGAGTTTTTACCAGTCTCAACTTTAAGTTAGGATTGTTTGACTTACACCTTCAAAAGGTACTTATTAGGTTTTGTGGCTTCCTGGCATCTTAGTTCTTATCTGCTCTTACACATCTTTAATTTTCTAGTTCTTAGTTTCATGATTCCCTTTGGTTATCCTTTCCAGCATCTAGGTAGTCTTTATAATGACACTCACACTTTGATTGTTAATAGTTTAATCATCTGCAAATGAGATCAATTCCCAGACCTTGAAGTAGAGTTTTTAAACCAATCCTTCATTGTTAAGACTGGTCTTTATTTCATGTTTTTAGGATTTATTAATTGTCTTAGTCCCTATTTTATCTTGTATAAATTATCAGGCCTCTTGATTCAGTTACTCTTACAGACCTTGCCTGCATTCTTATATTTAACTAATATTAATATTTTACGCTTAAAGACCTTAGTTTATAATTAATTACCAAATAGATTCATACCTTACACTGATGCCTGTGTCTGCCTCTGAGCTCTTCCTAGATAACTCCAATAAGCTGTTTGGGATAGTTTACATCATCTTCTCAGAAGTGACTGTCACTAAAAACCTGACATCTGATATATGGTCTTGGGGAAAAAATCTATGGTGTATCTATTTAAATTGGCTTCAATTCTATGATGGGCTCTGCCTGCACAGTCTGTAGCTTGTCCAATCCCAGAAAAAGACAAATCTAAAATTCCAAGCTTGCAAAAGGCTAATTCAGAAGCTAGATGACCTAAACAAGCCATTTACAATAAGTTAATTGTAGTCAACCACATAAAAGCTCTCACAAGATCACTTATTTTGGTCAAAAGTAGCCAAGAATAAAAACAGGTAATTTGATGTTTTTTTGGCTTGAAATGATTTATGATGTCACTCAGTTTTTTGACGCCCCTGAAAGCTTTTTAAAGAAATATTTCTCAAAAAACATCAGCAGATATCCCAAGCAGCATAACAAATGCAAAACCCTAAAAAAACATCTATAGTAGTTCAATAAACCTATATTATGAGATATATTAGTAGATTAAATGTTTAAAATTTTAAAAGCTAATGTGAATAGAGCTCCTTATGGCTTAAATACTAGTGAGTTTATAGCATTGTGAAAGATCAGTTTTGTAGTATCTGGGGCCTCTGCACTGTTTTCCAGGCCCAGGAGGCTGAAATCAAAGGAATCATTGACCTAATCTGTGAAATCCCTTATTTTCAAATCCCTGTTTCCACCTCTCAGTAATTTATTTCTCTTTTGTTTCATTAGTTTTCTGGGGTTGCACACTTCTGATTTCTTTTCTTGTATTGTTTCAGCTGAGAATTTCAACTTTTTAAATTTATGTTAGCCATCAGTGTATTTTGAATTTGTTTTTCATACCATCATTTATCAATATAGTTGAGCTTTGCAGACTCCATCATTAAAAATCAAGGAAAATGGCCAAAGATAGATGAGATATCTAGAGAGTGAATTATATCTGACAATAGCCAGCTAAAAGAAAGAAGCAACAGTTAAAGTTGGCCAAGAATAATGCAAAGACCCAATTAGGTGCAAAAAAAACAGTTACCTGACAAGCTAGGCTCATCTCAGCCTTGGAAGTAATCAACTGATGACTTGGGTGTAAGATATGGCCAAAACTGCAAAGCAGAGATAAAGTTTATATATGAAAAATAGCCTTGGCTAAGGTAAGAGACCCAATTAAAGCAAAGAAATTTGAGCTGAGGCTATAGAAGATCTCAAATTTTTGAAGCTGAGCTCAAAAAATAAGCCTAATCCTTTAAAAGTTCAAGGCATGAAATATCATCTTACAGTCAAGAGAAACCCAGAAGCTCTTTTTTACCTGACAGTGAGTTACAACAGGTTTTTTTTCTACCAGAATTGGCTAAGAAGGTGAAATTGTGGCCGCTAGGCCATACACTTCTAAAAGATGCATGTTGTCAGGGCCCAGAATTCCCTAGACAATCAGCTAGCCTGAATAGATATAAAACAACCAACAGCATGAGAAGCATTGACAACTGCCTTCCTGTGAGGAAACCCCCTTTCTGATTGTGAATGGCCTGAGGTTTGCAAGGCTCACGTGCCACAAAACCCTGGCATTGATTCCAAACACAAATTCAGGTCCATTACCTTGGCATGCTGCAGCTAAACCAAGGTTCATGATATACCAGCCAATGCCCTTTCACCCCCAGGTCCCAGTGTGTAATTTTCAAGCCAATTTGCAAGTATCACTGAAAATGATACCACAAGGCCTCTGGTGGCACAAAGGGCTAAGCATTCCCCAGTAAGTAAAAAATAGTGAGGAGAAAAACCCCTCCTCACTGTTGACATCATAAAATAAATGGCTTTATGCCCAGGCCCATTATTTTCTTTCAGGAATCATCTATTTTTGCACCAAAATAATCATTATGTTTGCATCTATTTGTGAATCCACTACACAGTACAACTGTGCCTATCCGTTCCCTCCTGGCTCTGCTCCTGTCACTTTGGTTAAGCCACCTCATGCCATTGACTTGGAGTTCTTCCACTCTCACCACCTGGATCTTTCTCCTGGCCACTCTAAATTGTCAATCCTGCCTATCATGAAGGAGATTCCTCTCACTCCCTCCTGCCCAAGACTTCAGCAAGTTGGGGTTAGTTTACATCACAGTATTGAGGCTGGCTGATCAGGCTGTGCCCCATACTGGAAGTTGGCATCCTTTGGCTACAGCTGTGAATTACCTTGTCAGGATAGCATCAATTGTGTACGTGGCCTTTCAGGCCCGGCCTGCCTCTCCTGTGGGAGTCCAGCCAGACTCTGGTATGGGCCGTGACACATGGACATTGAAATAGAAAGGATTAGATGCAAAAAGTTGGTTTCACATGGGAGGTGGATTAAATCCTGATATGGGTAGAAAAGAGATCAAACCAAGCAAGATGGTTGAAGCTAGCCAAGAAGACCACTAAGAAGGTCCCAGACTAAAGCAATTTTTGAGAGGAAAAGAAATCTAAAAAGGGTGAATCCTGGCACTCTTGGCTTTAGGTTTTGACCCGGAAAACTTACTGTTGCTTGAAACCCTATTTGAGGGCCATAATAAAATTTTAATAGAAGCTGTATGAATGGATCTCTGCTAGAAGTTTCATCACATAAATATCCCTATTAAATATTGCTTTCAGGTAATTGATTGGTTCAGTTAAAAGGCTGTAAGGTAGATGTGAACCCATCAGCTAACAGATAAAGTTTGCTGGATCCACCAGAAAAATATCCCCTTTTTTGTGAAATGCATCTCTTATTGAAATAAAGTTATAGATCATCAGGCTAACCTTCATTGATTGCTTGATATTGAGCTTGTGTGAATGAGATAATTGATGATGTTAAATGGTTATGGATGGGGTTCTCAGGGTTACCATACATTTAGATGCTGCTCCATCTTTGAAATACATGTCAGTTTGCTAACCTTGCTGGTCATCCATGCAATAGTCAATTTGAAATAGCAACATGTCATGAGAGAGCTACCCTGAGTCTGAAAACCCCTGGATCCTGCATCAAGTTTGTTCCAATACCATCATGTTAGTTCAGCTGTTTCATGCCAAGAATCTAAGGCTGTAGGTCCTTCTAGTCCCAGCAATCCAACATGAAGCTCACTTTCATCCATAAGAACTACTCATTATCAGCAACTCTGTGAGGTGGACAGGACCAAAATGTGCACCTGGAAGACAAAAACTTGCGGGTGGTGAGGCCAGCGGGCCGGAAAGATTGGAGTTGAACTGGCAGATTACTAAGATAAAGTACACAAATAATCGGGAAACCAATATTTCATAACCTTTATTCAAAAAAATGTGATAAAGTCTGGCACAGGGTCTAGGGGCTTATATAGTACTCTGCTACCAGACTTTAATTCTAATGGTCAGGATTCAGTTAGTCAGAAAATGGGAATTTGGACAGGCAGGTTGCCCAGGTTTGTGGGCGGCAAAATGACAATAGTTCAGGAAGGGTGTTCATTGGCTGAATTTTCAAGAAGGATGGTACAGCCTTTCTGTTATTGAGCAATAATCTTGGGGGTGGCCTTCTGGTTTGTGCTTCCTTCAGGGGTGGGGTTCTGATTGAGTACTGTGGAAGACATCATGCTCATCAGGCTCATCAGGCCAATGTTGAGGCTTCTTTACCTTTATTAGGCAATTGGCTGTGTCCTTTTGTGAGTGCTACCATTGACAGTCAGTGTTGATTTATTCAATTGTGATAGTATCTGTCATAATTTTAGGCTATCTAAACTAGCTAAATCTACAAACTAAAGTTTATCTAAAATAAAGTATAGATAAAATGCACAAATAATACTAAGGCTAATAAAGCTTACTAAACACCAGCTTCAACTGCTAAATAAAGGCAATATCAAAGTAAAAGTGATGGGTGTAAAGTTATAAGCTGTGTTTATTAACTCATATAGGTTGATAATAAGCCT
>QTSX02003831.1:0-23008 GCA_014839935.2 Entomophthora muscae | reverse complement strand
AGTAGATGGAGGAGTCTTCCCGCCCAAGAGTGAAGGATAATGTCCTGGATGGTTCCATCTTGGCCGGAACTGCCTGTCTGCGCAGACAAGTACCAAGAAGTCTAAACTAAAAAAGAGCCACTAAAAATGCACTGACATCAACTAAGCTATCAATCAGAAGTGAGTGGTGGCTAAATAGGTGAATATTTCAACAAAAGTTGAAAGAAGCTGTCCAAAGCCTCAGAACCACGGAGATCGGGGAATCAGATGATTCTCAGCCCAAAAATCAAGCCATGGCAGCACAATTATTTCAATAGATTCAAACAAGACGATCCCGCAAATCCTGGGATGATGTGAGCACTTGATCTTAAACAGCCGTATGGGCTGAGTTAGAGCTCAGGCCTACCAAGCAGTTTAATAAAGCCATAAAATTATCCAAGTAGCAAGCTTTAAAGTTGCGGACAAGAAGGCTCCAATGAAAAGGAGCTCTGGTTAACTTAGATGCCTGTACAGCTTCTGTTGAGCCGCAGTGGTGGTTTTACAGTATCTGGGCTGCTTGCTGTAACCCTTGAGCCTGAAATTGAGGCAATGGTTGGACCGAATTATCAAACCGTTTGTTTGCAACCCCTGTTTCATTTCTTCAAACTGCTGTGTTTACTATCCTTACCCTATTTTTCTTGGTTGTTTCCTTCCAATGTCTCTACTTAGAGTTGACCCTTTGCAAATCTTGCCAGTGGGAATTGTTTTCTTGCCAGATGTTTTTAGCATTTGGGTTCTTATCCTTGATTTATCAACCCTTCAGAATTCCAGCAAGGCTCCACCATCACACAACAACCCAACCCTAATGGATAACCCATATGCTTGACTTGCTGCCTAACTAGGGCAATGTCCAACATTGTCTATCAAGAGGTAGCCTCTCCAACTGTCGCCCTAGTTTCTCTACCCGTGTTGTCCTGGTGGTACCGGTATATACTCATGCAACTTGGACCTGCGCTGCAGATATTTTCCAGCAAGCTCCAAGTTCCCGCCACATGGGTATGAACCATATCCCTTCACCTCCAACAAGGATATGCTCCCTCGATCTTTATCTTACCTGGCTTTGGTAGCTGCTACCTAAGATGCAGTTACAGCATTGAGCGCGCCCAGGTCTTCTCTGGTGCTTGGGTTGCTTGGCCATAAAGCTGAAAATCGGGATATGCCGGACCCTACCCTGCATTACTTATCCAGGGCATGGCTGGAGCGGATCAGAAACGATGGCCGCTTTATAGAAACTGGCCATCCCTCTCAGACCCAGGAACAGTTCTGGGGATCCGGCATAGCTACGGGGTTCCAAACCGTTCCCATACACGTCCGCGGACAATGGTATTTCCAGATTCCTTTCAAAAGCAAAGATTACCCTCTCCTTTCAGATCCTAAAATAGAAAACATGGTAGTTCGGATCTGGCTTTTCAATTTAAAAGTATGATCTCAATTGTAGAGTGTATGTAAAATAGGCGCGCTCAGAAAAATAAAGCCATCTTTGGCCATTGTTTCTGAAAATTTTGGATCCCCCAGGTAAGGGGGATCCAAAATACGAGACACTCTGATGTGGATGGGTTGATTACAGCAGATGCCGTGATCAATGTGTTCTCAATCTGCCGCAGCCCTGTGCAAGCATGGTTTCGGTTTATCACAGCCGCTGTAGAAAGTTTAGTGCAGTGTAATGTCATGAACACCATAATGCACCGGTATTACCCAAGGCCTAACTAGCGCTCGTTGGATATAAGGCTAGCCAGTTACCCTTGCCCATACATTAAGCTTCAACCCTTTTGGGTACCCGCTTATCGACTTTAAATGGCTCAAGACTGAAGTTTGATGTAATTAGGTAACCGATCTAGCTGAACAGACAGGTTAAATTTCCTTCCCCAGACTTTGCTTTACTTCAATGATTTACGGCTACGATGTCCCTCCAGGACCATAACTCTACACCATCAGAAGGGATTTCTGGAACAGGCCAAGTACATCCACCCGTTTTGACAGCAGATTTATACTTACAAGCTTACATGGGGTGTACTGTTGCTATGCAGATGATATGTACAGCTGGAAGAGCTGCTATTCTCTTAAAAATAACTTCATTGAAGTCAGAAGCGGCGGTAGAAGAATACTGCGGCTCAAGGGGATTGGGGGTGGATTTAATGTTGTCTGGCTGGTCCATAGTTGGATGAGCTGCTAGCAAGAGTTTATTGGTTAGTACTATGGTTTACCAGAAGCAGGCCTGTTGTGGGTGGGTAAAATTGTTCACACAGCAAATAAGCGTGTCAAGGTACAAGTTCTTTGGTTGCAACTGTCGAGTGATGTACACTTAATTACTCCCTTTGGGGGTAAAACACTCAAAAAACACAAATAAGCAGGTCTGTAGAATTGGTGTCGTGTTATTCAATCTTGGTGGTTACTGTATAGTTTGAAAGCTGGTGACAGCTTTGTTACGTTGTACGCAAAGTATATTGGAACATGCTGGGGTTGGGTATAGGATGTACCCTCTCCCTTTGAGATCAAAGTATGGTTAACTAAAGGAACGCTATCGAAAGGGATGTAGAAGTAAATAATCGCGTTCGAGAATGGGAGATGCGGTCTAGCCAGAGAACGTATAGACATCAATTCATGTCTGAGGTGTGTGGTCTAAATCGAACCAAGAAACTGTGCTGTAATATCAAGTTTACTCGTGTATTGGGATGGCTATCTCTTATATTTGGACTACATCATGAGAATTAAAGCTTTAAGAGTCACAAATCTTTTAATGAAACTTGTGCGCATTTATCATAGTTTAATTGCCCAACCATCTTTTAACGAATAGATGCTCTACAATGGGAAATTGTTTACGTTACAAAATTAAGTGATGTATCAGGAGTCTCAAAGCAATATACAGGGGTGTAAAACTAGCTTATAAATACATGCCCGTAAAATCTCTCAAAAATTAATTCAGTTTTAAATCTAATGGACCATTTAGGTAGTTAAGCAGCCGGAAAAGAT
The DNA here is from genome assembly GCA_014839935.2 of Entomophthora muscae. Taxonomy (NCBI): domain Eukaryota; kingdom Fungi; phylum Entomophthoromycota; class Entomophthoromycetes; order Entomophthorales; family Entomophthoraceae; genus Entomophthora; species Entomophthora muscae. The sequence goes on along the minus strand of QTSX02003831.1, from coordinate 20,020 downwards.
AAAATAAACTACATGGGAACTTGAAAGGACACTATTGTGTTCGCTGGTAATCAAAAGCTGTACCGTAAGTATTCGCAAAAAACAAAAGTAAGGAAAGTACGGAATTTAACATCTGGCGAATGCCATATTCTGCAAAATTAATTCCTATCCTACTGACTTGAAATTCTTGAGAAGTAATGACTTTACGGCAGCTAGTTTACCAGCATCTTTTCCACAGAAAACGAGTAGAAAACTTACCAGAAGTGCCAGGTACTTAAAAGGGTAGCAGAATCCAGGTTACAGATAAATGGTAGTATATATTTAATAAGCACTGGTCTTAAAAAATACTTAAGCGAGGAGCTTTTCGATATCGGGCATCAGCGACTCAGGGGTAGACATGCTAGAATAGCGCTCTTGGACCTTGCCTTCTTTATTGATGAGGAATTTCTACAAGTCAGTTGGAAGCATTAATAAAGGCTTACCTCGAAGTTCCATTTGATACGAGTCAGACCAAGAATACCTGCCTTTTGGCTTTTCAGAAACTCGTACACAGGGTGAACATTGTCGCCATTGACTTCACTGAAAGATAAGCAACAGTGAAAAAATAAAAGTTACATTTTCTCCATAAGGGGGAAAGTGACGCCATGGTTCAACTGGCAAAAGGAGGCGATCTCCTTATCATCGCCTGGCTCTTGAGAACCAAACTGGTTGCAGGGAAAGCCAAGGATTTCTAAACCCTTATCCTTGTATTCTTTGTAAAGCGCTTCTAGCCCATCGTACTGGGGGGTAAACCCGCACTTGGAAGCAGTGTTAACGATCAGAACAACCTTGTAGATTAGCTTCTAAAAACAAAACAAGGTACCTTGCCCTTAAGGGTAGAAAAATCCAAGGTTTCCCCCTTGTTAGTCTTTGCCGATAGATCGTAGAAGCTCATTTTAGTACTAGTTGTATAAGAGAACTGGTATGAGGCAAAGGCTTTTGACTGTCTAGCCTTAAATAGTTTCCCACTTTGAGGCTGGAGCCACTTGAATTTTAAAGCTTTCATAATGTTTTGGTTTTTAGCTTGAGGAATAGGTTTATACTGTGGGCGATAGACAATGGGTGAAAATAGTGACGTATGCTCCAGCTCAGACTCGAATTGTCAAACATGTTCCACCCAAATTATCAGGCTTAGTATCTGGGCTGAGAACTAAAACCCGAGCAAAATAAATAATTGACGAAACTTTGCTTAAAAATATAACTTGCTTTAGATTTTATAGGCGAACATTCAAGAGGAAAAGAAGCAAACAGCTTGAATAGAACTGCTTCAATCCAGCTTGCTTTAAGTCAGGGCTAGGGCTGCGTCGTCCCACCCCCGGACAAAGATATTCTTTTTTCCGGCATTCTGGAAGATCGGATTTAAAATCAGCTTTAAATAGAAAATATATTACCTTTCACATTTTCAGAAACTTCGGACTGAATCCGGGTTTTGTCCGGGGGTGGGACGACGCAGCCCTAGTCAGGGCTATCTCGATCAGAAAGTTATTTTAAACATTAAATTTTTTAAAATTACCGTTTTGGTTTAGCGGGCCAACATAACTTGGTCACACAGGCATTAGTACAGGAATGCTGAGTAATTTGGCAAAGGACTCAGGAACCCGCCAAAGCAATAAACCAAAGCTAAACCAGGGGAACCTTGGTGGCTTAGCAGATCTGTAAACATATCGAATAAAATCCCAAGGTAAGCTTCACTTTTCAACAAAATATGACAAGAACTAGAAGCCATATGAAGTGGGATATCCTTAGCAGGGGTTGTCAAAACAAGCCACAAGTTTGTAGCATTTGGCTGACGTCGATAGCTTTTTTTATTTAGAAAACTATAATAAGCTAAAGATTGATGTGGTCGCAACTGCGCCAAATTCAATTCATCCAATCATACACTCTAAACCAGATCATTGGTCAACCAAACTGGCTGAGGAGCTGGCTCCCCGAGCCCCAATATTTTCCCCGTCGCTTGCTCCAGAATTCTTTTAAAAAAGTTCCGCTAGCAAATCCCAAGATGGTTCAGTTAAGGCTGAGGCACCATAATCCTATAGCTTGTTTTAAAAGTTGATCATACTTTTATTAGAAGCTGGGCACTGAAATCCTTCAGCTCGGACGGGATGGTGGCTCAAATCCAATCAACTTTAATCGATAAAGCGGGATTGTTTTATTTGTCAAATCCAAGTTCTCCTAACTAGGCTGTGGCGTCCCAACCCGGACAAAGATCATTTTTTCCGGCATTCCAGAAGATCGGATTTAAAATCAGCTTTAAATAGAAAATATATTGCCTTCCACATTTTCAGAAACTTCGGACAGAATCCAGGTTTTGTCTGGGGTGGGACGGTCACAGGAACTGTGTGATCAATAGTTTCACCCATTTTTTGAGATTTGTAGATTAGGTCACAAAACAATCCACTCAGGGTTGGGCTGCAACTTTTGGAGCATATTACACCATGTGCCTCGATTATATATACACTACAAATATCTAAAAGTGTCTAGAGGAGGATTAAAGGAATCCGGATTAGAAGGTCAAGCTAGTTTTTTATTGAAAAATCTTACGAACTATACATGTGGGATATGTAAATCTGGGATCCAGCTTTGATCCCAGTGACAATTCAGGATCACATTCCAAAAGTATCACGTGCAGGATTAGGGTTGAGTGGCAATCATTAAACTAACATTGGATATCTTTCCATCTGGTTGCACATTACAACGAACAAATGCAGCTGTCACAGATGCAACCGATAATCCCATCCTGTACAAAAACATGACGCAAATATAAAACAGTTTCCAAAGATAGATCATAAAGTATCATCAGGAGTAAACATAGGAGAAGCAAGATTATGCAAGGTCTTAAGCTTCTTGGGAGATGATCATAAACCAATGCTTTAAGGCCCAATATATCTATGCTTGCTAAATATAAAAGGGTAGACAATATCTTCAAAAGCAACTGGATCAAGGCACCTAATAGCTTATACAAAGTGAATCAGGGTGGGATACACCATCTAGAAACACTCCATCTCAAACCCATAACTCAAATTTCCAGCTAAACTGTGCCTGATAACTTTAAACATAGATCAAAGCCCAAGAACATCTTTTGAAAAAATATAAAAACCACACTGCTAGTCTCAAAACCATCCAAGGATCTCAAATCTGCACTAGAGTAGGGGCAGCTAGTGGCAACTATAGTGCACAGAGCTGCAAAGCCAACCCTTCAAAAGATTGTACCCATCCTATACCAAGATTTAGCCCCATACCAAACATCTTGCAACTGTACAACAGTCACTTTGAATATTTAGCTAAATAAATACTCAATATATATTAAGTTGTTACATTATATTTTAGATCTTATATGGATAGGTTTATGGGATTCTCTGGTTAAGAGTTCTTGGATAGGCTTGGTAGCTGTATAATATAGATGGTAAGATGTCTGGTGGCTAAATATTTGCTGTACTAATTAACAAGATTAAGGCAAGCTTGGCCGATTCAATCTTGGAGACTAGGTGTCATGTGAATGGATTAACTGGGAAGGTTAATTAAGTAATTACCCAGGAATATAATCAATGCGGATTTAGTTATAAGGAAAATGTTGTTGACTGTGTCACAAAGAAAGGTTGAGGTTAACTTAGAGGTAACCCCCCAAAATATGGTTTACAAGCGCCACATCAGCAAACTTATTAGGATAAAAGCATCACCTAATCAATTTTTAAAGCACCAAGGTGCCGCGGTGGTGCCTGGTTCAAGTTTTAAACCATCTTAATGAGGGTTAAAAAACCAACTGATGCAAAAATTGCTAACCAAGACAAAGGGGTCAAGCTAGCCAAAAGTGATCAGCTGTTCCCAAATCAGAACAACAAACACTAGGATCAGGGATTGGAATATTCCCCAGGGGTTTGGCGCTAGAAGTCAGGATGCTTCAAGCCCAAACAATACACATTAATAAAAGAAAATAGGTGATCATGGGCTTTATTAAGGGACTAGCTCATAGGTCAAGGATGTGAAGGTCTTTTCTGGCAAAGATCTTGGTTGGATGGCACTGGTATGGCATAGGTCACAGGTTAGAGATCCAGATGAGATTCCAGAACTGGAGGGGGTTTCAGCCAAACATGTACCTAAACAGTACATAGATGGAAAAAATACTGTAAATTCATAACCTAAACGTAAAAATGCGGGATTGTAAAATCCTTGGTCCAAATTTCAAACCACATCTGTGGGCAACTCAGCTGAGTGAAAAAATAAAATATTTAATAAGATCAAACATTTAATCTGACTTTTTTGGTTTATTCAATTTGGCAAATTTCAAACCCCTTGGGCAGATAACTCAGCTAACCAAAGACAAAACACAGCAAGCAAATGCAGGATACACAAAGCAGAAAATACAGGATTCTAATGTACAGTTTGGTATTTCCTGTAAGTCTAACCCATCATAGACAACATGGAAAAATTAACGAGTCTGAAACTGCGGGATTGTCAAATCCAAGAACCAAATTTCAAATCAAAAAATGGGGCAGATTTGAAATAAGTATAATCTATGGGGGTCTCAAACAGGATGTCAAAGGATCTAGAGTGGATTTACGCTAATTCTTTTGGGAATAATAGGCATTCTCAAAAATCACCCTATTCCATTTTAGGACGGATAAAATTTAGGGCAAGTCCTTGGGTCAAAGTCCCTAAGGTTAAAAGTGCAAAAATAAAAAATGGCCCAAAATGAAAGAACATTAGGGGCAAAAATCAAAAATATCAAAGGTCAAAGTGCAAAAATTGATTTTCCAGAGGTTAACTTTGAAGCAGAATAAAATACAGCTTATAATATAAAACTATATATTTTAAAATCTATTCTAGACTGAAGAGACCCCAAGAAATTCATTTCTGCAATAGAAAATATATGCTAGATAATAAAAAATTCTTAAAGTAGCTGTTTTTAAAAGAACAGTTTATTTTAGTTTCAAAAGCAAAATTAGACTAGAATTTATATGTAGCTTCATTCAATTGAATATAAAATATGAAACTACACAAAAATGCTTTATAAACTATAAGTTTAATAAAAAGGTTAATTTAATTTACAGCTTATGTAAAGCTATAATAATACTTCAGTATAAGCAAAATAAAGGATTTCTCCTGCAAGATACAAGCATATGATTTTAGGTGTTTTGGTTTATTAGTGATCTTATTTCAATGATAAAAGTTATAGAAGCTTATAATTAAAATAATATAAAGTAAATTACTTTCTTATTAAAGCTATACAATACACTTTTATACTTAATAAATAAGATATAGTCTTATATCTTATTTATAAGTCACAATATTCAAAGATATCAAGAGTCTACCACTTACATATCATAAAAGGAAGACTTGAATATTTTATGTTAAAAAACTGTACTTTAACAAAATTATGATATAGGTAGTTCAAAGTTGTATATCAAAAAGAAACATTTTATACATCTTATTTTACTCTAATATATATAGTAAAAAGATATAGTAGAAGATAATTGAGGATAATAATGAAGAGATGATAATAGAAGATAATCAAGGGTAAGAATGGAAAGAGGATAGTAGAAGATAATCAAGGGTAATAATGGAAAGAGGATAATAGAAGATAATCAAGGGTAATAATGGAAAGAGGATAGTAGAAGAAAATTGAGGGTAATAAAGGAGAAAAGAAGAAGATAATTGAGGGTAAGAAAGGAGAAAGAAAAGATAATTGAGAAAGAGAAGAAAGAGAAAGGGAGAGAAAATAATAGAAGAGAAAAGGAGAAGAGAAAGAAAAAGAAAAAGAAAAGAAAATTTTTTCTACTTGGTATCATATTTTATATAATCCACCCTCTTGACGACGCAGAAATTTTTTAAAAGTTTTTTGGCCCCCGGTGCAGCCAAGGGGCCAAACAAAACTTTTTCAAGGAGGAATGAGAGGTGGAAAGGAGAAACCTTCAAAAAAAACCAAGAGCTTATTGCACTTTGATTTTGTCCCCTGAAATAACATCAGGGAAACATAGTACAATATTATATTAATTTAATATTATTTGAATTTGCCTCCAAAACACACCAATTTATTAATATTGCAATAAAATAAAAACCTACCAAAAAACATCATTTATTTTTTATATATTTAAATATCAGGTCTTAAAGAATCTACATGAGGAATCTCAAAAGTTTTTTTAATAATTATTTAAAATTTTATAAGCTTATAAAAAGTGTGACTAAATCTAAAAAGTCAATTTTCAATTTCCTCACTTTTGATTTGAGGAATTTATTAAAACATAATGAATAAAATATTAATTTTTTGCAAAAATAAATGTTAAGTGGTGTCATGAATGATATTTCAATACTTGTATTGAAAACCCAAGAGTTAAACCCCAGTTCCCAGAAGGCGGATCCAACCCTCCAGACCAGTTCAGGGCCCGCCAATCCGTTAAAAGACGGGCTCAAATCAGTAAATCACTCTGCGTTCTGCCGGCCTACTACAAAGAACCCTTCAAAAATGATTCGATTCACACAAAGTGGACGGGGGACCGCCAACTTGCTAAATTGTGTAATCGAGTTAACGAGTTACTCCGAGACCCGCCAGTCTCCCAAGAACAATTCCCCAAATGGTCATCAGATTGATGCTAACCTGGAGCCACCAAAGACCCAAACCTATGCAGCGGTTGCATCTTGCCTTAAGGAGGTTAAACCAAACCCTATTCTCAACTCTGCCAATGACCTGCTGGCATGCCGCCCAGAGAGGGTAGTACAATTGAACTACTCAAGTGACATGGTGAACAGTGGCGGCAGAATGAAGCATCGCCTTTCTGATTTGCCAGAACAGGCACAACCTGGATCTGCTGCCCTTGAGACCCCAAGCCAAGACTTACATCCCGCCAGTACCTTGTCCGCAAACCTGAACCCTGCAAAAATTGAAGGAGCAAAATCCCATGGTATAAAAACCCCGACGGTATGGTGAAGACCACATTGTCATTTTTGATAATAAAGTTTTATGAACCTTTGGTTTGAACAAATCTTACCCTATCTAGTCTTAGTGATCTTCCATCTTAATTCCAGTCAAGTAGACCGCCAGGCTGCTGCCCTCTCTCAAGACCAACCTGCCAAATTGCCCCAGGCATTATACCGTCCCCTGGGAGCCCCCTTTGGACCTGTGCATTTTACTGAATACCCCCCAACCTGGCCTATTCAGAGTACGACTTGGAGACTATCCTCATTGCCAACCCCTTGGCCAGGACTAGAGAAACCAAATACATAGGACGCAAAGGAAAGTGGTACAAAAGGCCGCCAAGATTGTTCAAAGACAAGTACAACTATCTTCCTGCCTACTTTGTTCCTATGACTCCTCCCTTAATCCCACAACCAGACCGCCCGCTGGAACCTACTGCCGCAGCTGAGACCACCTCTACCCAACTGTTTGGAGTACTCTACATTACTTTGACAGGTTTGGTAGATTCTGTGGTCCCCAACTCTGGACCCTGGTCCTTACTCGGGCGTTCTGTATCTTATATTATCAAGTTAGCACCCATTCTGTGGTGGGCCTTACCCGCCGGCTTGGCTGCACCTCACCCCGAGCCACCCAATGCCTCTACCTATGACTGGCTTCCTGACAAGTGGTCCTAGTTTTTTGGTACCTTTTTGGATTTTAATTTGACTACTTTTTGATTTCTGCACCCATTAAGAAACTATATGTAAAAATTTAATCAGACAAAATTTTATTTTATAAAAAGAAAGAGCTTATAATAGTATTTTATATTACAATTTGAACAAAATAAATAAAAAAAATTTGCCTAAAGTTAAAAAAGCTTTTTTTAGCTCTTGATTTCTTTTTTTACATCTAATTTTTTTTGATTTTGATGTATCAAATATTAAATTGAAGATTATTTTGTGCTTTGATTTTTGCGCTTTCAATTTTTCCTCTATTCAAAGGGGTAAATAAATTCTATTTTAAAAGCCAAAATAAATTAGGGTGTGTGTGGGGTTCCTGTCCGCCAGTCCCCAAGTGTGTCCTGGATTGTAGCCAGGGACTGGCTGGAAGGGATTGTCATTCTGTAGTAAGGGGAAAATGTATCTCAGAAATATGTATAGGGGTTGAAATGGGCTTTTATTCACTCTCAGAAGGAAGATCTCCTTAGAAACCTTCTGGTATACGGCCCGGGGGGTCAAGGAAACAATATGGATTTGCCAATACTTGGAGTCCTCCAACAATATCTTGGACTCCTTGTAGTTGGTCTTGGACTCCTGCACCTTTGTCTTGGACGTCTGCTCCTTAGACTTGAACTCCTGCTCCTCAAATGTGGACTTTGGCTCCTTGGAATCAAACTTCCACACCGCACTTAGGAACCAGCTCCTTATTCTTGGGCTCCTGCTCCGTTATCTTGGGCTTCAGCTCTAATCAAGCTCCTGCTGGTGATCAAAAGGCTTCCAAAATCTCTTGGAAGAAACTCAAGAGACCCAGAAGTGTCCTCTCAAAGACCTGGAACAACCTCTAAAAAAACTGTCAAAAGACCCTGTAACTTTCCAGCCAGCTACCTTCTTATAGTGCCCTTTTCCTAACGGTTCCGCCTTCAAAATGGCTTTCTTCATACACTTAAACCATTGCTGCTCACTTTTTTCTATAATAACTTAAGCTTACATACTTACTTTCTCAAAAGCTTAAAGTATTAATATACTATTTCCTTGCTTATACTTTAAGCTTTTGGCTTCCAACCAATTGTTTTCATCAGAAAACCTGCCAGAACTCAACCAATGAATGCAGAGCGCAAAAATAGACCATTTCTGAAGTTCCACCAGGATCCAACTATGAAAATCATTTCCACAGCTCAAACCGTTCAAATCAACAACTCTTTGCGCACCAAAGCATTAACCAGTCCATTATTCTGGCACCATTTCTTCCTGCATTCAACCCAAACCCATTTAAATAGTAGAATACTATTTAAATTGTTCTTTCTGTACCTCTTTAACGTTTTCCCCATATATTTACAAATATAGTAAAATCCAAGGAAAACGTCCCACCAAAACAACCTTGTATCCCGCTCTCATAGCAACATACCTTCATCTATCCTAGGAACTTAATAAATAAATATCTTACCCAAACTTCTATCCACATTCCTTCTTGATTTTCATACTAAACCAAGGTAAAATATTCCACATCTTCTCACTTTGGCAAATCAATTTGGCAAAATCTTGGCTCATTTCTCTGGACCACTAGTTCTTCACCATCATCTTCTGGTCCTCCAGCCAGCTTTCTTCAACAACAGTCACTAAACTTTCACTTGGCCAACATAAGCCCTGCCTGCAAACCACCAAACATGTGGATCATCACAGTGTGTTTTAAATTGCATCAATTTGGGCACTTCAAACTTGGTTTTTCAATTTTAGCTACTAGTAAAAACATTTTTAAACAAGTCAAATTTAAGAAAAATATTAAATTTTTTGGGGAAGTTTTATTGAAAAAAAGTGTGGAGATCAAAAAATCCATCAATTTGGAGATTTCAATCTCCACACTTTGACTTTAGGCACTTGCCCAAAATTTAGATTCTTGATTACAGTAGATTTTAGAAAATGCTGATAATAAAATAGAGTTATATGTTACAATCTATTTTTATCAAGTTGTCTTTCCAGTGGTGTGTTGGTAGTTCATTTGCTGTTGATGATGTGCTTGCATTTAATGTGATAGTTTCTCCTCCAGTTGCCTTGGTAATAGGAAATCAAGTTGCCTCCCCAAGACCAGCTGGTCTTGCAGAGGTGACTTGATTTCCTATCACCAAGGTGACTGGAGGTGAAACTATTCAATTAAATGAAAGTACATTATCAACAGCAAATGAACTATCAACACACCAAGGAAAAGACAACTTGATAAAAATAGGTTGTAACATATAACTCTATTTTATTATCAGCATTTTCTAAAATCTACCGTAATAAAGTATCCTTAATAGCAATACATAAACATATAGTGTAGTAAACTGATGGTTTATCTTCCCCTCTCCTTCCTCAAAACAAAGTTTGTTTGGCCCCTGGCTACGCCAGGGGCCAAAAACTTTTAAAAAGTTTCTTCATCATTGGGAGAGTGGCTCATATATCATTATATGGGCTTGTGGTTGCTATGTTAGTGATCTAGAGTGCAGAATATTGCATTTTTTCTGGGTTAGAAAATTTTACATTTCACTTAATTTAATATCTAAACATGGTTGTTGAGATTGGATTTTTTTGTTTGATTTCATCTGAGTGGAGCTTCTTGATTTGGGCTGATTTGTCCTAGTTTCTTACTGTACATTCAGTTTGGATTCCAGTTCCTGCAATTTTTATTTGAGTTTAATAGTGCCATTCATTTATGATTTGAGATTTGGTTCTTGGATTTGACAATCCCACAATTCCAAAAAACATAGTAAACTTAATGGAAACAGTTGATGGATTTGAACACTTCAAATCTGATTTAAGTTAATCCATTCCTTCCATTGGAAATATGCAGTTCAACTTGAACTTTGCAAAGTGTCTATGAATTCCCGCCCTTTTAAAAATCCAAATGAAAATACAGAGAATTCAATTTAATTAAAGAAGGCCATCCCCCAAATGTGCTTTGAAATCCAGACCAAGGATTTAACAATCCCACATTTTTACGTTTATGTTCTGAATTTACAGGGCACTAAATAAATTAATCTAGCCAACAACCAACACTTCCCCCTCGCTTTACTTTGAGTTTATGTCTTCTCAACTGTCCTTTAGTAAAGCAAAGTTTGGTGTGCTAAGAGTAGAGGCCACTGCTGCTAGGAAGGAGATCCCTGAGAGATACCTGGAGGATTCTTGGAAGGTCTTGAGATTGCCTGGACCTTTCCTAAAGATTCATTGGCTGGGTCAGAGCTTCTTTTGAGGAACTTTACTCCAAGCACTTTGCTAAAAATGGAACACCTGCCCAAGGAAACATAATTTATCCTTGGGATTTGTGAAACCTGATGTTAGGCGTTGACAAGATATTTAAACAAATGAATAAAGCTGACCAATCAAGAAATCAAAGGGCTTAGGCTTCAGGACAAGAAGAGCATAAATCTTATGGCTAGATGGAAAATGCAGATAAATAATTGATTAGCAAGGTTGCCACTTTGGAATGAAACTCTCTGAAGCTTTACAACAAGAGGTGTCTAACAACAAGTGTCTCAGCAAAAACAGTCATGGAAAGTATGATTGTTTGGTCTGGATCCTACACAAATCTATTTAGACATACTATAAATAGAACAAAATGCCCATTTATAGACTCAGAACCACTCAAGGATTCCAAATCTGCAATAAAAGAGGGGACCAGCAGTGAAAACTATAGTGTGCAAAGCTCCAAAGCCAACACCCCTAAAAGTGTGATATTTCTATATCAAGATTTAGCCCTAAATTAAGCATTCATACAAACATATTGCAGACAAATTAAAGGGTTTTAAAGAAAAAGTATTTATTGGAAAAAAGGGTGATCAGGCTTCAGCTCCAAGAGCCTTGGCAGTGCCTTTAAGATGAGCAGGGGGCTGGCCAGGAAAAACAAGCCCAACCATCTTTGGTGACATCAGTAAACCTGATCTGCTGGGCTGCAACCTTTTAGGTAGCAGCCTTGGTCTTGATGGCTCAGGGTAAAGCTGGCACCATGAGCCTGCTAGATCTTCAGCTTATCAGCAATGTCATCTAATCTCAGTTTCTTTGCTTTAATTGGGCAGGAAGATTGATTATGCCACCCTTAAATCAAAGCAGTGGTCTCAGTGACCCCTTCCTTAACCTGCCTGTTACAGTTCCAGTTGATGGTGTCCCCACCCTTGAATATGTGGCGCTACACCTGAAACACACCCACCTACTGGTGCTCAAAGCACTGGATGCATAAGTCAAAGGCTTCTTAATTGTCCACAATAAACTTGTCCTTAAGAAGCTTGGCATAAAAGGTTCTTGCTTCTTTTTTTCTGACCATGAACAAGGCAGCAAAGCAACCAAAGATGTTATTGGCCTCCTTTTTACCATCCTTGACTACCAGCTTGTTGGGGACGGAATTCTTCACCAGGTTAATTTGCAGAGCCCATCAATAACAGACAAAGCTACATTGAGGGCTGGTGTCAAGGACCTTTACAAAGGCATTGGCCTGAGCTTCCTCAAAACCAACCTTTAATGTGGTACAGTAGGAGAGCAACTCTGGTACCTTCTCAGCCCCAGCCGTCTGCTCCCAGGGTTCTGTCTGGGCCATCTCCTCCCTTTTGCAGCCCCTCTTCTCAGCAAGCTCACCATCAAGTGTGGGCAGGATGACATCCAACTTTTGCTTGAGGATGTTTGGGGCAAAATTTTAAGCTCTCTCCTCTTTATTGGGAAGGAGGATGAAGACAGATTAAACAGTATGTGCAGTGACTTGGCCATGGATTGCCTGAAGCTGAAAGAAAAGCTTTGGGCTGAATAGGAAGGCCCTGTCACTAAACCAGATGTCACACTTAAGAGGGTGCATGAGATCCTCTTGCCTGGAAAAAAAGTGAAGTTTGATGCCCCTTGGCTGGCACCATGGGAAAGGGAATGTTTTCCAAGCATAGTTAGCTTTTGGTCCCCAGTGGGCATGAGCTCATCAATTCTCCTGGCAATCACACTAATATCTGTATTAGATGAGTGTTGATCAGTGGCATACTGCTGGAGTTTGGCTTTATCATCAACTTTCTCTCCCTGGTTCTTGTTCAGATAAAGGAGGGATAAAGTGACCAGTCCAGATAAAGCCATACCCTTGCTAAGAGGGATAAATTGGTGCAGGAATTAGCATATGAGATAATATGGTATCTCATCAGAGCCCAAACATTCATGCTCAAAGGTGAGATCCTTAACTTGTGTAAAGCTAATGATAGATAATCTGGCAGGACATCCAGGACTATCACAGAAATAGTGATGATGGGCCATGTTTTTTCTGATCATTTCAAATTAACAGGAAGTTGTCCTTGACAAAGCCAGTGCCCTCTTCTTGTTCATAATGGGTAATGAGTCTGGGAAGATGTCAGGGGCTTTGAACTGGCCATTAACAGTGCAAATGTTGTGGATGGCCAGTGGATCCTTAGTCATGTGGCCTTGAACTTATTTGCATAGTCCTTGGGCTCCTCCTGATAATCAGAAGAAGGGAGGGGAGAAGAGCCACTGGGGAAAGGAGGAGAGGGGTTTCTTGAGGCCTGCTTAGAGGCCTCCTTCTCCTTCCTAGAATAAGAAGTAAGCTTCTTTGCAGCATTTTTGCTTCTTAGCATGCCATTTTTTGGTGAGCTCTAAGTCAGCCTAAGACTAGTAAAGAGAGTAATTGGTGAGATCATAATTGCTTTTATTAGGGGAAGACTTGGGGGATGGTGTGGGTGGAGGATGGAGGGGGAGTCTTGGTCTTGCTGACTGTGACAGGAATCAACAGGTAGTAAGAAGAGGTCTCCATGTGGTGGGGAATCACCTCTCAAATCCACATAAAGTTGATGATTAACCACCACCAAAGCTTAAAACAATGTTTGGTAAATTCTCAAAAGATATACTGGGGTTTAAAAGAATGATTAAACCCAACCAAATGAGTCCTAGATATATAGCCTGAGAAAGGATTAAAGTGTCTTCAGCAACAAACTCTGAACATTGAGAAGGAAGAAATGTCTCAGGTTCAGATTTAGCAGGAAAGACACCAATATTCATAGACATTGGGGTAATGTTAGGGGGAGCCAATAACAAAGTACTCAAGGCGGGGCCCCATCTTCCAGTAATAATTTAACTCAAGATCAAGCTATACAGGATGTAGCAGAGTAGACCAACTACTGGATGCATTGCTAAATAAAGTTAGACAAGGAGAATATTTGATTTATTGAGTAATTTAGGGAGGACTCAACTATTAAAAGTTGAACAGTGAAAATTTCCTAATATGTATCAAATTTTGGCTAAGCAATACCACCTGAATCCACGGCTCCTATTCTGTCTGCATCATCTAGAGATTACCTCATCCAGTACATAAAAACCCCTTGTGTGATTAATTTATGTCAACCATTCTGATAAATGAGGCTTTATTGAGTGACTCTCAAATTACGTCTATTTATCAGTGTCAACTTGCATAGAGGGATCAGATCAAGCTGAAAAACCAGGGCAGTAATAACCCATTTCCAATCAACAGTATGATTTAAATCTGTCAACTTGGTCAACTTAGTTAACTGTTTGATCAACTTATGAGCTTTGCAAATAGGACAGGTAATATCAGGCATTATGGATACTACTGTGACACTGGCCTTCTTAGTATGTTTGGAGGTGGTGGCAGGGGCCTTGGAGCCAGTTAGTGAGGAGCACTGGGTCTTCTTGTTGGGTTTAGATGGTCTTGGTTGAAAAATGGTTAGTATTTCAAATAAAATAATAATAAAGATGTCACAAAATCTTTGATTCCTCCCTCTTGGGAAAATAACTCCCCAAGTAACCTTCCAAATGATTCCCCAACTAATCAATAAGTTGGTGGCACTACTATCATTTGACCATCTATTATGGGGATCAAGCCTTTTGAGTCCTAATTGGAATAACACTTGGACAAGCCCTGTGACTTAGATGTAACATTACTCAGATAAGCCCCATGACTACCATGGCGTACATGCACAGTATGTGGCTTCCTGTGATACTATATAAACTTCTAGATTCATATCAAATAAAGTAACATTCTCTTCTTAATTTTCCCCTTTATATTGTTTATTATACTTCCCAGAAGTATATACTTGACAAAAATACAAAAATAATGTGAAAAAAGCAAAATACAAGTAAATCATATACTTAGAAAGTTGTATTTATCAAGAAAAAGACATAAAAAAGTAATGGAAAGCAAAATAAAAACACAAAGTATAGATATCGTCAAAACAACAGGTGTCCCCCTGGCAAGTTTCCAAGTAGGCAGGATTGTGACCTGCAACTCAACTTCCCAGTGACCCAAAAGTCAAATGAGGAAGTCAAATCAATTTTATAAATCCAGCAACTTGACCAGACAATGATCACTCATGGTGGATAGCTCAATTTAGCGCTCAACTCATTACAAAGGATCAAGTCACCTCCCTAACCACTAAACTTTGTGATCTTCACAATTATTTTCCCTCTAGCTGATTCACAATGACTATATAACAATTATCCTTTAATAAAGATTATTATCTAGTCTAAAATTATTTTTTCCCTTTTTAACTCTGCTAAAACAGCACAATTATGACAATATGAAGGGTAAACAGAAAATATGTGATATTTGGTAAAGCTTCAAAGATATTAGGTTCAGCATAACATCTTGGAGCTAAATCAAGGGTAAAAAATATTTAAAAATAAAATAAAATGAATAAAAAGAATACTAGGAGTAGTAAGGGGTTAATAAAACATATTTTCAAAAAAATTTATTATGCGGAATTTTTTATTATGGGTTAATCACCCAAAAATTAGTAAAGTGTTGAGTTTGGCACTGTTGAACAGCTAAAAAAACCTAATTATCACTATCAAGTGAAAAATAAAGCTGAATTATCTCTGCTGACTTTCTTGGAGTTGATAAAAAAGTCACTATGCTTTTTACATATAAAACTTGTTTAATTTAAAAACAGGTTTTAAAAGTTAAACCAAAAGCAAGGCAGGTTCATATGTGAAAAAAATTATAACTTATATTAAAAAAGTAAATTAGTGGGAAGGTATTTATTAGTGGTAAGAGTGTACAGGGGGAGCTGAGAGTGGGTTATTTACCATATTGTATATTAAAACAATAGGAAGCTCTCTTCACTAGTCACCCCAATAAGGTATCAATTTGGTGTGTTGCAACTGAACCAATGAGGATTCAATATTTGGAATTGGGGAAGACAACAGTCCAATAGAAAGGACAGGAATAATAATAAAGGTATTGTTTATTGTAGAGTATTGTGATTAATATACTATATGGGGAAGCCACACGGCCACAAGGGGGTGGCATGGTGGCTTGTTCCATGTAAGGATTAGAGCTGAGGAATAACTTGTGCAGGGATCAACAGGTTGAATTGGTAGCGCTCCTAATTAGGAGAAAGCGCCCAAAATTTGATATTGCCATCAGATTGGGATATGTTGTTAGATACGTCAAGGGGCGACTCATTGAGCGCCCCCTGTATATCATAAGATATGTTGGCAGGCAATCTGGAGACTTGGTTGCAACAGTTGGGTGTCAACTAGCATCATAAATCCAAGCTTGGGTGGCCAGCCCGTCATTTTCTGGGGTCATGCAGTCTGTTTTTTTTGTGGGAAGAGCCCACCACAAGATAGGAGCTAACAAAAAAAGGTAAAAGAAAGACTTCCCCACCCAGGACCACAGGCTGACAGCCAAGATTATTGTGTCAATCACCCCCAAGAGGGTGATATACATAATCCCAAATATTTTGTTGGAGTGGTCTACGGGAAGTTTGGGTGGGGACATGGGCATGGATTTGGGAGTGATTGGTGGCTCCATGTCCAATTGATAGGCAGATAGGAGGTTGTACTTGTCTTTGAAAATGATTGACTTGGTGTATTGCCACAGGCTTTGTTTATTAAATCTTGCTTGCAAATTCAGCCAGACCAGGAGATCTGCTTTAAGTATATTCTCAAGGGTAAATTCCTTGTATTTGGGTTTCAAAGAATATTTTGTATAGTGAAGGGGACCAAAGGGAGCACTAGGAGGACAATAAACTGCAGACAGAGGGACTGGTGGCCCTGAAGATCTGAAGATGATTTGGTAAATGGAAATAATAAAATATGGTAAAAAATGGGGAAACCAACATCTCTAAACCCTTTTATTTAAAAATGGCAATACAGTATCAGTGCAGGGTCTATGGGCTCTATATAGCACCCCACTACCAAACTTCACATTTTCTATAAATGGATCCTTGACAAGTTAGGAAATCTTTGGTTGGGAGGCCAGGACGCCCAGGCTTGGGAGTGGCAAAACAGCACCACTACTGAGGGCCTCTCATTGGTGGAGAACTAATGGAATGTCTACCTGAGTCTTCTGTTTTTGAGTTCAGGTCATGGGAGCAGGCTTTAATACCGTGTTTTATTTGAATAGCTGGATCTGATTGGTTACCCACAAGGACTTCAAATTCACTAAGATTATCAAGGGACTTTCCTTGCCTGTGTTAGGAAAGTCAAGAAGTCCCTCCTCAGGAGCCACCACTATCAAGTCTATGTTGATATTCTTGCTTTGGGACTTAACCTGGACCTCAGCTTGCAGGGGCTTGATCCCAGAAAACCACAGGCAGGCAGCCCCTTGGTCCTCAAGGCCAGCAGCCTGCAGAGAATCAGGGTCAGGGTTCAAATCCTGCCCTTGGGCCCAGGTTTCAAGGGGAAGAAAATTGTCAATCCTAACACCATCCCCTTCTTCTCCCAAAAGCCCCTCCCTCAGGTCCTTCTTTCCCAGGTAGTGCTGGACAGCTTCCTTGGAATTTGCTAGGTTACTCAGGGGCTCCCAGGTGCTTTCCTCTATTGGTTAGCCTTTTCACTTGACATAGTACTGGGGATTTTGGTAGTGGGTTCTGTTGCTGTGTATGTATTCAACTTCATATTTATCAGAGTGGCCTGTTTGAATGGGCAGGGGGGATGTCTTGAGCTGTTGGTGAGGAAGCAATTTTTCATCTTTTTTGAACAGCAGGGAGTGGTGGAACACATCATGGATTTTACAGCTGGGGGTAGGTCCAGTTTTAAGGCAACTTCCCTGACTAGTTTGGTGATCTTGTGGGGGCTGCTTTTCCTGTGAGCTAGTTTCCTACAAGGTGCATTAAGGGGAACGTTCTGGGAGTCTAGGTATACTTTGTCTCCAACTTGAAGGGATTGGCCAGGTTTTTTTTACAATTTGCAAAGGCTTTGTACGTTTGTGCTTCATGGTTCAGGTTGGCTAAGCAGGTATTTTGTGTGTTGTGGATCTGTTCAATCCAGGTGTGTCCAGTAGTGTTGACTTCTTTCTGTGCCAATCTTGGGGTCCCAGGCAGGACCAAACCCATAGTTGGTTTTGAACAGGGACATGTCAGTGGAGGCATGATATTTAATTTTGAAGTCAAACTTGGCCATGGGGAGCATTTTAGCCCTGTTATTTTGGTCTGGATTGGCGTATCATTGGAGGTATTGCTCAAGGATTTGGTTCACTCTCTTGGTCTGGCTGTCAGTTTGCAGGTGGTAGGAGGTTGATACACAGTGTTTGATTCCCAAGTTTTTCATCACCTGTGTCCAGTAGTTTGAGGTGAATTGTGGTCCTCTGTATATGATGAATTTCTTCAGGTGCTTTATGATGGGTGAGTAGGGTTGGTGGGGGGTACAATTGTGGAAGTGTTGTGCTGTTCCTGCTGCCTTGCAATAAGTGGTGGTTGGTAAGAAGTAGGACATTTTGTTGAAGCAGCCTATCATGACCAGTATTGTGTTGAAGGAGAGAGATGGGGGTAGTTCCACATTATAATCAATGGAGACTAATCTTCAAGGGCCGTTGGGTATGTCCAGGGGTCTTAGAAAGCATTCAGGTTTGTTTCTGTGGGTCTTGGTTTGTCCACAGGTTTTTCATCTTTTCAGGTATGTGCTTACTTCTTGATCAATCTTTGGCCACATGAAGTTCCTTTTGATACTCCAGAGTGCCTTGAGCCTTCCAGAGTCCCGCCATATCTGTGTTATGATATTCATATGAGCACCTTGTTCCTTTTACTGCCTTCTGGTAAATAGATACAGTTATGTAGTAGCAGAGTAGTTCTTTTCAAAGAGAATTCTTTTTTATGGGGACTCTCTGAGTCTGAGGTCAAGTTGGAAATAAGTTTCATTAATTACTTGTCTTGTTTCTGCACTTTGTTCCATGTCAGGTTTGCAGACCATGATCTTCATGTATGTCAGTTGAATTCCTAGGCTGGCAGGATTGAGGAGTATATGGGTGTTGTGGTCCTTGGTCTCAGTTGTGGAGTGGATCATATCTGCTCTTCTACTCAGTGTGTCTTGTACTATGTTGACTTTCCCTGGTTTATAGTCAACTTTCAGGGCTTAGTCAGCCAGTTCAAAGGCTCATCTGGTTTGTCTCTGGTTCAACTTTCTAGTCTTGAAAAATTAGACTAAATTATTATGGTCTGTAAGGACTTTGACCAGGAATTTGGCTCTGCACAGGTACCTTCTTCAATATTTTAGTGTTTTCATAATAGGCAACATCTCTTTTTCATAGATTGGGTAACTTTACTTTGGCTGGCATCATCTTCTAGGAGTAATATGATACAGGATGTAGCATACCATCCCCTCCCTCCTGAAGCAAGACCCTGCCCACTACAAAGTTGGACATGTCAGTTTTCAGTACAAAGGGTTTGGACGGGTCAGGCATGGTGAGGATGGGAGTGGTGGTGAAGGCTCTATTTAAAGACTTGAAGGAGGAGGTGCATTTGTTGATCCAAGTGAAGGTGACTTTTTAAGAGCATAGTCTGTTCAGCAGCAATGTAATGAGAGGATTTTTTTGGATGAGATTTCTGCAGTAGTTGGCCAGCCCTAGGAAGCTCCTAGCCTCTTTGTAGGACTTGGGAATGGGCCAATAAATTACAGCGTCCACTTTGTCCTGGGCCATTGCAAACCCTCCAGTCTTCACTAAATAGCCCAAGGACTCCACTTCCAATTGGAAGAATTCACACTTTTTGAGCTTGGCATTAATTTGGCTTACAAGAGTTTGCTTAGGATCAGGTCAAGGTGACACAGGCTCTCTTTGTGGGCCTTGCTGTATATTAGGATGTTGTCAATATAGGCCATGAATAATTGGTCAAGGTACTTTCCCAGTACAGTGTTAATAATTCTTTGGAAAGTACTGGGCACATTGTATAGCCCAAACAGTATCACTAAGTATTCATAAAAACCATATTGTGTCTTAAAAGCAGTTTTGTACTCATCTCCTTCCTTGATGTATACTTGGTTGAATGCATTGTGGGGGTCAATTTTCAAATAAAATTGATCTCCTGTTAATAAATCACACAAGTCATCAGCATTAGGAATAGGGTAGCGTTTTATGATAGTTATATCATTCAGCTACTGATAGTTGTTGCAAAGACACATTCCCTCATCCTTCTTTCCAACAAATAGTATG
>QTSX02003830.1:65883-90971 GCA_014839935.2 Entomophthora muscae | reverse complement strand
CCCATTGTGCCAATTGTCCTTCCGGTTCTTTTAGGTTTTGTAGCCAACATAGTGATGCATGGTCTGTGATTACTTTGAAGTGTACTCCATGTAAGTATACTTGAAATTGTTTGTATGCATATATCACTGTCAAACATTCACGTTCCTTTACTGTATAATTGCGCTTGTGGATATTGAGAGTACGGCTAAAATAGGCGATATGATGTTATTTGCCTTCAGCATAAACTTGTGATAGTACACCACCAATTGCAGTTAAGGAAGCATCTGTGTGTACAATGAATTCTCAACTGAAGTTGGGGTATCAAAGGATGGGTTGGTCCATGAGGCTGAGGTGGAGTATGTCAAATGCCTTCTGGCATGCTGGTGTCCATTCAAATTGAACATCACTCTTCAAGAGATGGAAGAGAACCTCCCCTTTCCTAGAGAAGTCCTTCACAAAGCAACAGTAATATCCAATCATATCAAGGAATACTTGCACATCTTGATTGTTTGCAGGGACCTTCATCTTTTCTATAGCCTCAATTTTGGCAGGCTGAAGGCGGAGTCCTTGTGCATCCACTACAAATCCTAGATACTCAAGCTGGTCTTTAAAGAAGTTGCATTTTTGAGGCTTGATCTTCAGGTTTGCTCCGTGAGACGGCAAAAGACTTCTTCTAAGTGCTCCAAGTGTTCAGTGAATGTGCAAGAAAACACATTGATGTCATCAGGTAAACCAGTACACAACTCAACTTAATGTCATGGAGCATATCTTCCATAGCCCGTTGAAACGTGGCTGGTGCATTGCACAGCCCTTTAGGTATACAGGCGGGTTGGTACAGCCCTTGGCTGGTAATGATGGCGCACTTCTCCTGTTCTTCAGATGGAAGTTTGATCTGCCAGTAACCTGAAAATCAGGTCCATAGAAGAGAAGAATTTTGAACCACCCAGGCAATCAAGAGCATCATCAATGTGTGAAAGTGGATAGGAATCCTTCTTTGTAATGTTCTTCAATTCCAGTAGTCAATTGCAACACAGTTGGTCCTGTCCTTCTTTTTCACTATCAGCACTGAAGATGATAAAGGGCTCTTGGATGGTATCAACAATCCCAACTGTACCAGCTTCTCAATCTCTTCACCCACAGTGGTGTCAGCTGCACGTGAGCGTCTGATAGGGCGGAGTTGGATGGGCTGTTTGTCTCCTGTGTTGATGTAGTGGAGAGTGTTCTTGGCGCATCCCAGATCAAATTTTTCTCTGCAAATATGGATTTATATTTCTCAAAGAGGGCCATGGCTGCGTCCTGTTGTTCCGTGGATAACCCAGCCAACTTTTCTTCTGGGTATTACGGCACCAACTAGGGGTGGCTGACCGTCAGAGGAGCCTAACCCAAACTCCTCCAGGGTACCAAATTTGTGTATCCCAGTAACCTCTTTCACTGGTATAAGGTGTAGGTAGGCTACTACCTGGTGTCTTTGGACTCTAATTGGGCTTTGGGTGAGATTTGCCAGTAGCACTTTAACAGCACCATGCCCTGGTAAGATGAGGCCTGGGGTCACTAGGGGTTCTAGACGGGAACAGTTGTGAGGGGATTTAGCTCACCATACAGTCCTTGGGGGACATAAATATCCAGGCCAGTCTCAATCAGTACTTGGTGACCAGATGGAATCTCAATAGGCAGATCAGCACAAAGTGGCAACCCTTTGTATTCCTCCAGTTGATTAGGTAGATGTCTAACCTTAAGGCTCAGCTTCTGGTACTGGATGAGTACTACTCCATTCTTGTATGTCAGATTGACGCTGGTTATGGTCTTGCCTGTGCCAGCATCCTTGTCACAACAGTAGTACAGTGGAATGATCTGGCCTAAGATTTCAAAGGTGTCAGCGGCCAGATCAGTCCTGACTCCGTATTGCCTCATGAACAAGGTGCCAATCAGGATATCATAATTGTCATTTGGAAAGACAATGATAGGAGCCAATACTGCCAGAGAGCCAAAACACAAAGGTAAGGCGCTGTATGCCCCTTGTGCAGTGGTGGCTGTCAGCCCAGTAGTACCATATTGTTTCCGGTGATCAATGTCTGGGGCTAGTCCCAGGCGTTTTACCAGATATGTGGAGATAATATTGATAGGAGAACTTTTATCAAGGATGGCCCATACTTTGATTTTGTTAACAAATATATCTGCATCAGTACATTCAGAGTAGGAGAAACTTATTTTTTTACTAAGTGTATGTCAAGATCATCTGCCATGGACAGAAACTCTAGGATGCTACCACACAGCTTGGGGTGGTGAGCTTTCATGGTGTCCATGGATATGGTGATGTTTACCCCCTTCAAGTGTGAGGTGTCAGTGGAAGGGCTAGGGCCTTTATCAGGGGCTTTATCTAACAGCTGGCAGGCATAAGGCTTAGAAACAACTGCTTGGGCTTTGTCTTCAGCCCTTGCTTGGCTACATGTTTGCACTACGTGGACGTCTTCAACAATGACGCGGTGTAGGGCATTGCCTGAGTAGCTGATGTCTGGAACAAATAACTCTTTCTTATCTGGGGAGTGGTCAACAACATAGGGTGGTACCACCTGCCCTTCTGGAGCTTGTGGTAGACAATCAGGCAGAACAGTAGGGACATTGGTGGGGTTGTCTATAGTGGAGTGAGAGAGTCCTGTCTCTACTCCACTTGGGCTTTTCCCTGGATGGTAATGTCCTGAGGTGGCAGTATGTGAACACCTGTTTTAGAAGTACAGGAGTTTGCGTGGTGCCCCTTACAATTACAGCAATGACAAGTAGCCTTTGACATGTTGGCCTTGGGAGCAAAGTACCCACTTCCTTCTGTACAGACAGGAGGAGTGGGTAAAGGTCTAGGCTTGACCAAGGCATTGGGGACCCAAAGGTATCCCTGCACTGACAGAGGTATCACACCATGCCATCAATAGAACAGTTGTCTTGGAATGCCAGCATCAAGATACAATACAACACCTCATAAGGTTTGACGGCAGAACACAGGGCTATGTGTGCATCATGCATTGTAAGGGATCCAGAGCCAGTAAGGACCTGCACCTCCAAATAAAATTGATCTGCAAATTTGGCTATAGATTTGTCTTTTTGGAATTGGATCATCAGGAATTCATTTTTTGTTCTGTAACCCTGGCTATACTTCCAAATTTGTATAATAGAGCTTGTTTGGATATGGCATAGGACCAGTCATTCTGCAGCATATGAGAGATGATGAGGTCAGTGCTAGCAGCGTCAAGCTGATTCAGAAGCGTGGTTGCTTTGTCTTGATTGTTAGCTCCATACATCAACATTTTGAAGAGTCTGATGAATGTATGGACGTTCCCCTTTGGGTCAAACTTGGGGAGGTTCATGGGTTTGAATCTGGGTGCATTTTTTTCTGTGTTCTGACATCTTGTAGGAGGAGGAGTGTCTTGTTGAGCATGCACAAAGAAGTTCTGCCAAGATGCTCCCACAGAAGACTCTGAGAAATAAGGGCGAGGGGGTTTTTTCTGGGGTAGGAGGGACCACAAACACGGGTTGCAAGCTTTGTCTCCCTGAGGAAGATGAGATGGCGTCATCTTTATAGGCGCAGCTAGTTGGTTGACATAGAGTAGTGCTCTCTCCAGATCCATCATGAAGCACACACAAGGCAGAGAATTGCGCCTGGTTACAACAGCATCTTCCTTCCTGGACCTCCAATCTAACTTCAACCAGTTGGACTTCCCATTCTCTCAACGTGCCACAGAGACAGTTAATAAGAGTTCAACAATGCACCATCCCTTCTCTGTATTCTTCTAGAGTGAATTCTTGTGTGGTAGCATTCTCATTGACTTCCTGCACAGTGTTGCAGAGATTGTGAATCTCAGCTCGGAGGGCTGCCTGTTGTTGTTTGTGTCTCTTGTTCACTTTGTTAATCTCTAGGAAGGCATCATTGTTTGAGATGGTCAGGCTGTCAATTTTGGCGTCAAATCTCATCCATCTCAGGGACAGCAGTAGTGGTACCTTGGGCTGCAGGGGTCTGGCTGGCCAGGAGTAGTGCCTCTTCAGTCTCCTTGCAGAAAGTAGCCAATTTCTCTTCCAATGCTATTTGTAGGTGGTTGTCATATTTCACAAAATTATTTGTTAATTTGACAATCTCAGCCTCTGCAGCATGGGAAAGGTCTTTAATTCTATTAATTTATGGCTGGTTGTTTTGAAAGAAGTCATTGAATTCCTTGGTTAGGGCCTCCAGCTTGGAGCGTGCATCTGTCAGTTTGGATGTGAAGCGGCCTGTTTCCTCCCGGTGGGTTGCTTCCTGACAGGTGGCATCCTATACGTAATGTTCCACTGCCAGGATATGGAAAGTTACATCTTGGCACCAGGATTGTAAGCCCCTCTTAGGTACAGTATCTCGCCCACAATGTTGGGCAGCTGAGTATTCAGCTGCTCTAAGAGAGCGTTGAGGCACTGTGAAGTCTGTGCATGGTGTGCTTGATTCTGATGGGCGTAGTTTTGGACTTCAGAAAAGCTAAGGTCCAGGCGGTGGACCAAAGCCACCTGATAATACTGTTGGTGATTGGAGTAAGCCAACAGATCTTGTACTTCCATGTGGTGGCAGGCCTGTACACCTAGCAGGTGTTGAACAGCAAGGTGAAAAAAGTTCTGGATACAATCACTGACCCACTTAACATTGAAGAGCTGTTCTAGGCTTCCTGCTTTGGAATTGAGGAAGCTCCAGAAGGACGTCAGTAGTCTTTGGGAGTCAGGATGGCAATGAAAGAGTGAGAATTCCACGCTGGCAGGTTTGTGGGCCAGTTGGTACCTGGTGATCAAGTTTGAGGCCACATCAATAATAGTGGCCCGCTCTACTTCAATAGGTCAATCAAGTGAAGCAATTGACAGTTCAGCACACTTGCTGTCTGGGATAATTGGTAGGTTGTTCACATCAATGATTTCTTCTTCCTGGCAGAACCAGCAGTCCCTTTTAATATCACTAGTTCCCATGGGGGCGCCATCATAGAGCTCATGGAACCCAGTGAGCAGAGAAGGGGGTGATACACTGTCTTCTTCCACAGGCAAGTACATGGGCTCCCTGTAGTGAGCAACATTTGTCACGCTGGGAGTATGGGGGCAACGCATATCTGTAATAGGGCACAGAGTACTTGGCTTGAATACTGTCATATGTGAGGATATGATTAGTATTGTGGCAGAAGAACATATAGGAAGAGCAATTGATAATTACTTTTGAGGGTTGGCTTCTGATCACGCAGAAGCACTTTTAATAAGTCAAAAATTATTTTATTATTATGGTAAAAGTATTTATACCCTCTTGGGGAGCGTCTTCCTGAGCTGTTGGCAATATCTTCTAGGACATTACAACACACTCTTATTTTGGGTAATTAGTGATCTAGGTTTGGCTGTTTTTAACACACCAACCAATGAGATTTAATTGCTTCACCCAGCACAGGTGGTCCTTGCTGGCATGGGGGTTTGGTATATTTTGGGGCCATTCATCCTGCTTAATTTGTTTTGCCATGTTGGCTGCTTAGAAATACAGTCAATTTAGGAAATCTGAGATTATGAGGAATTGAACCCAGCGCCTTGGTGCTCAATGTAAAAGTGAGGCGGTGCTGTGCTGCCTGCAATATTTTCCAGGCAGCGCTGCGGCGCTTGCAATAATTTTCAGTTGGTGTTTGACGTAAAAGTAGTTTGGTGCCTTGGCGCCTAATCCAGTTGCTAGGCGGTGCCTGTATATATTCTTAAGTGCTGCAGCAGCGCTTATTATTGGCTAGTCTAAGGCTCAGGTCAGAAGACTACTACTGATCCAATATGTATATAATTTATACTACCAATTTATGTTATTTGGTAGCTGCAATTAAAATCTGCAAGCTCTGTCATAATTAGTATCATTGTATATTGTACTACTAATTTATGGATTTGGTTGTAGCAATCCCAATCCGTGGGCTCCATCATAATTGGCATCATTGCTTGGTCTAAATTCCCAACATTGTAATAAGCCCCAATAGTGCGGGTGGTAGATAATCCTACAGTCCCATAGCATTGATTGTAGGTCAATTCAGGGGAAAACTTAAGTTTCTTCATAAGTTTGGAAGATACTACATTGGCCGGAGATTCAGTAACCAGGATAGCTCTAATTTTGACCTTTTGCACAGCCACTTCTACTCTCATGGTACCTCAACCAAAAGAAGGTAGGATAGCTAAGATCTCTTGTGAGGCAGTAAGCTCTTTCTCTCATTCTTCTAGAGTGCAGCAAAGGGAAGATATCTCTTTATAGGCTACCTGAAGGAGCAGGGACACCTGCACATTTTGAAAGATAGCTTCTGAAAATTCTGCAGCCTCAGTGGATGAGTCTATTGGCACAGGAGCACATTGAGCTTATGCAAGATAGGGAAAAAGCCACTAATCTCTAGAAGAAGAGGGATTAAGCGTAGTCTTAGGCGGGAAAATAGTCTTTCCTGACCTCAACTTGTAGGGGACAGTAATAGCATCAGGAACTGCCAACCCAGAGTATCCATGCCCATCAGAATCATCCTATTTATCTTATTCAGATTCATAATCACTGGAAATGGTATGGAAGAGGTGTAGGATGAATGGAGTCTATGTGCCAGAAGGAGTTAAAAGAAGTTAAGAGATTGTGATAATGGTAGGAGACAGGGGAGTGTTGTCAACAGAGAGCGTCTATGTCTTTAAGTTGACTGGGTTTTTTCTGATTAACTTCTGGCATCAGTCCTTTATACCTTATTATTGTAAATGAACCAATGATAGTTCAGTATTTGATTGGGTAAGACAAAAGTTCAATAGAAAGGAAAATAATGAATGGAATAAGATGAGGTTTATTAGTTGATATTGTGACTAATATACTATATGGGGAAAGCCACAAGGCCACCAGGGGGTGACACAGTGGCAGGTTCTATGTAAGGTTTGAGCCTGGGGAATAACTTGCGTGAGGATCAGCAGAGTCAAATTGGCAGTGCTCCTAATTTGGAGAAAGTGGCCGCAATTTGACCTTGTTTTTAAACCAATTTATATTGTTAGATACTCCAAGGGGCAACTCATTGAGCGCCCCCTGTGTATTGTAAGATACATTAGAAGGCAAGAAGGGAATCTTGGTTGCAACACCCCCTTGCCCTCTGTTTATTGTCAGGTACCAGGATTAGAACTGGTGGGAGATCCAGGAGGGTCCACACAAAGATTCTGTGTGTGGGATGGCGCAGCAGGGGCACAAGCAATCATGACAGAGTGTCTTGGTGTTTCCTTGGGAATCTTCAAGCTGGTAGATATGATTGTCATAGACCGCGGCTATCTTGAAGAGCCCTAGGTGGTTGGGCTCTAGCTTGGCCAAATTGGGATTGAGGGTGTAGACGGGGTCACCTACAGCATATCTGGCTTCAAGGTGCTTTGTCCCTCCTTCAATTTGTTTATGCTCAACTTCCTGGACTTTGGCACACCATTGGTTTAGGGATGGAGTTGTCAACAGGGGAGCTTTATGGAAACTATAGATTGTAACTTCCCTTGTTCAACTCCTGTCAGGCGTTCCAAAGGCCAAGGCGCTGGGGCTGAACCCAGTGCCTCTGTTGATTCTTGCTTGTAAAATAAGTAGAGCAGTGGGAAGGTGTTCAGTCCACATGGTATTGGGGTGTTACTGTGAGAGCTTGGCAATCAGTTGAACCAATGAGCCATTTAATTGCTCTATGAAACCATTGGCCTGGGGATGGTAGGGTGTTGTGACTATTTGTTGGAGGGCATTCTTGGTGCAGTACGCCTTCATGACATGTCCAACAAGCTTGGGGCCACCATCTGTGATGAGACGGTTGGGTTGCTCAAAACGGGCCACAATTTCCTTGCCAATGAAGCGGGTGATGGTGGTGACAGTGTGGTTAGTGGTTGCCCACACTACAGGCCAGCAAGTAAAGTAATCAATTGCTGTGATGATATATTTCTTACCCAACTTTTCCTCTGGTAAGAGGCCAACAATGTTGAGAGCCCACTGTTTGAAGGGTTCCATGGCTTTGATGGGGAGAACTGACTTAGCAAGGGCAGGTTTAGACGTGTTTTTTTACACAGGAAACACATCTCAAAGAGGTCCAAGATGTCCTGGCGCATGCAGGGCCACCAAACCTTGTGTTCATGATTTTGAAGAGGTTACATCCTCTGATATGACCCAAGGTGCAGTGGTAGTGCAGGATAGTGTCTCCTTGTTGTGTGGTGGGAATGTAAGGCGTCTTTTCACCTGTTTCTGCCTGGCAGCAGACATTGTCAGCGTCAGTGATTAACTGGCTTTTGCTGTCCTTCAGTTTGGAAATAGTCACAGAGTTGAGGCCCTTATAGCAGGTAGCCTCAGGACACAGGTAGAGCATAGGCCAGTCTGCTTCTAAGCTGTTGTCTTCTGTGATGGACACTACATATAATCTGGAGAGAGTGTCAGCTGTGACCATCTCTTTCCTAGGTTTGTATTCAATGCACAAATGGTACAGGGACAAACGTTTGACCCATCCTGCCTGGCTTTGAGTCAAGTGGGACTGGGTAAAGAAATACTGAAGGGACTTGTGGTCTGTTAGGACCCAGGGTGGAAATGTGGCTCCTTCCAGGTAACAGTGCCATTTCTCAACGCAGTGTACAATAGCCACTAACTCCTTATCATGTATGGGGTAGCACTGTTATGAGTCAATGAGTTTTATGAATTTGTAGGCCATAGGAAAGAAGACCCCTTCATCATTTCCACTATTAGCACGCCCCCTATGGCCCTATCAAAGGCGTTGGTTTTGAGTTCATACTGGCAATTTTGATTGGGGAATCATAGTACAGGTGCAGTTATAAGTCTTTGCTTCAACGTCTCAAAGACCTGGTCTCTGGCAGGTGTCCAATGGAAGCATTGTTTGGTGTTTTTGTAGTTCAGTGAGAGGTGCAATCAGTTTTCCTCAGTTGGGGATGAACTTCTGCACATAGGCAACCATGCCCAATAATGTACACACCTGACTCACATTGGTGGGGGCGGCATGCTTGTGATTGCCTTGATTTTGGCAGGGTAAGGCTTTATTCCTTGGGCGTAGATGGTGTGCCCCAGGAATAGAAGCTCTGTCTACAGCAACTTCACATTTAGAAGGCTTGGCCTTTAACAGATGTTTACAAAGAGTGTTGAGTACAGTACAGAGGTGTTGAAGGTGTGCTGTTTGGTATTGGTTGAAGACAATAATGTTGTCAAGATACACAACAACACACTTTTCAATCAGGTTCTCAAAGGCTTTGTTCATCAACATGGCAAAGGTGGAGGGAGCATTGGTCATTCCAAAGTTCATGACTCAACACTTAAACAACCCGTAGTGTGTGCAAAAGACAGTTTTTGCCTCATCCCCAGGCGCAATGCAGAACTGGTTGTACCCTGCGGTAAGATAAATATTAATGAAGACCTCCACACCTGTGAGCGTATCAAACAGGTTGTCAATTAGCGGCAAGGGGTACTTGTTCTTGACTGTCACCTAGTTTAGAGCGCAGTAGTTGGTTATAAGACAAAGGGAACTGTCTTTCTTGGCTACAAAGAAGACTGCAGCCCCATGTGGGGAGAGGGAGGGAAGGATGAAGCCCTTGTCAAGTGCATCCACAAGGTGCTGGCGGAGGGTCTCATCTTCTTTTGGTGTAAGACAATATAGTGGTTGTGCTTTAGGTAACAATCCTTGGAGTTGTACAGCATGTTGAATCTCTTGGGGAGGTGGGAATTGGTCCAGTGTTTTGCTGAAGATGTCCTTGTACTCCTCAAGGAGTGCAGCAAGAACTGGTGGTGGTGAGGAGGTCAAGGGAGGGACCACAGATGGTTTGGCGTGGATAACTTTGACTGAAAATTGATTGAAGTCTAGTTTCCCCCCTTGAAATTGTACAAGCCTGTCTTCATTATTCTGACAAACACAGTATCATGGAGTAACTTGCTCATTTCCACAGGGTAGATCTGAAAGCCCACCCCATTTCTATTGAGGGTGATGACAGAGGTATCCCAGTCAATGTAGGGACGGTTGTTTTGGAGCCAGTCAAGGCCAGCAATAACATTGTGGCTGAGCCCCGCCATAATTGGCCCAGAGAGCTTAACCTAGATGCTCCCTATTATTACAGAGAAGGGTAATGTCTCATGGGTTATGGCCACCCTACAGGTGACAGCCACGCGCACTGCCTTGAAGCAACTGGGTACCCAGTCAAGCTGCTGGAAGTATGTGAATTCCTGATTGATCATGGTATGATTGGCCCCAGTGTCTACCAAAAGATTGTGGGTGTTCCCACAGAAACAAAAGGGTAGGCCAAGAAGGTGATTTTATTTGAAGAATGACTGGCTTGGAAGGCAGGGTTGTCACTGTGAACTTGGAATACATTGAGAGTCTTGGCATTGTGAACATGGTAATCACAGGGGTTATTTGCAAGGAGAGATTGAGAGTGGGGGTTGGGTGGGGTTGCATAACCTCTTGTATCTACAACCCCCAGGATTTTCCTGAGTCCTCAATCTGGGCCAACTGAAGCTTCCCCTTGCAGGGGCGTTTGGCCCCATTTTCCTGCTGACAAGATTGGCGGTGGCTTACTTAGTTGTGGGCGCTGCCAGGCATAGGACAAGGCTGGGAGGGAGCATCATTGGATCTTTGGAATCCTATTGAGGCCTGGTTATTGGCCTCTACAATAGCCTTGTAGCAATCATTGATGGAGGTGTAGCATCCTACAGGGACCCATTTACAGATGTGGGGCTTTAATCCATTGATAACAAGGGTGAGTAGCATTGCATTCCCATCAGTGATGGCTTTGGGAGGGGCAGCAAGCGCTTGTTGCCAGGTACTCAGGGACGCTGCCTGTCTTCTTGATGGCAAGTAGAGGGGTTTCTACTACAATGGGCAAGAAGGTTTTGCTATAACAGGATCTGGCAGTGTCCCTGAAGGTGATCCAATTAAATTTGTGTTCTTGACTGGCCCAGTTGGTTAGCCACACCGCAGCAGGCCCTGTGAGGCGCCAAGAAGCAATGGCAACCCACATGGGCTCAGGTACTTAGCAGATGCAAAGGCGGGTCTCGGTGGATTGAAGCCAACTGAAAATGTCAGCCCCTTCCACACCACCCATGGTAGACTCAAGTTGGAGGTTCAACCTACGTTGAGAGAGGTCCAACTGTGGTGGTGTGGCGCTGGTGTCATGTTGCCCTAGGTAGAGACAATTGTAAACGCTTGTGAGTACCAACTGGTCTGGGTAGATAACATATCCCTTGAGGATGTCCCCATCAGGGATAGGGAGGAAAGTTTCCTGGTGTAGAGTAGCCTTACAACCTGTACTCTGTCCTTTCTTGGGGAAATTTTCTTTTAGGTATGTTGTGAACCTACTGCTGCTACCACTGTTGCAACTGACCCAATGATAGTTCAGTATTTGATTAAGGAAGACAACAATACAATAGAAAATACAATAATTAATAGAATAAGATAAGGTTTATTAATTGGTATTGCTACTAATATTCTATACAAGGAGATCCACAAGGCCACCAGGAGGTGGCACAGTGGCAGGTTCCATGTAAGGTTCAAGCCCGGGGAATAACTTGCGCAGGGATCAGCAGAGTCAAACTGGCAGTGCTCCTAATTTGGAGAAATTGTCCAAAATTTGACCTTGTCTTCAAACTGATCCATGTTGTTAGATACATCATGGGGAAACTCATTGAGAGCCCCTGTGATGGTCCACATGGAAGCAGTTTTCAGGCAAGGGTTGATTTGGCTTCAAATAAAGACGCTATGCTGAAGATTGACAATGTGTTGTTGGTTTGTTTCAGGTAGAGGCCTAGTAGGTAACATAGGACTACTAGGGTAAGTAAGGTGAGCCTAGTAGGTAATATAGGACTACTAGGGAAGGTAAGACCTAGCTAGTAGGTGAAAAACTACTAGAGGCAGATGTTGTCCCCACCCAGCAGGAGATATTGGCTGCTATGGGCTAGAGGTCTTCACCCAGCAGGGAACTGTGGCTGCTAGAGGTGAGGAATGATATAGCTCAGCAGGTAACTTTAGCTGCTTGGGGTGGGGAGTTATCCAGCCTGATGGGTAGTTTGTGCTGCTCAGGCTGGATGATGTTTAGACCCTGGCGGGTAACACAGGCTGCCAGGGTATAAAAGTGTTCCAGCATGGTAGGTAACTTGCCTACCAGGGATGTAAGTTTTGGACCCCTGGCGGGTAGCGCGGGCTGCCAGGGAGGGGAGGAGCTCTGAGGGCTCTATGTACCCTGATACGCTTAAAGGAGGTCTGTGCGCAAGCATCCTAACTAACATACTGGTAGGTTTCCTTGTCTATGTCCCTATGAGAGCTTTGGTTAGATCCCAAAGTGAGCATTGGAGGGCATAGATTTGCCCAGAGGTGTCACCAATGTAGTTGCTTGGGGAAGCAGCTGCAGAACTTGGTGTGATCAGGCCTCTGGGAAGTAAAGCTGATTACTTTGTGACTAAAAGCCCAGACTTAATCACCTGGGTGAGTAAAGACAACAGCATAGACACTATTTTTCTATGGTTGGACGGCCTAAGTAGATTGCCACTTGCAAGGGCCCAGTTGAATGCCAGTTCAATGTAGACTCATGCCTGGGTCTACAGGTTCTGGTAACAGGGACTGAGATAAAGAACCAAGGTAGTTCATAGTATGGTATCAGGAGAGAAGACTAGTTGAGGGACTGTTGGTTCATTTTGGAGTTTGGAAGCAAGAGCATGATGAAGGAATAGCTGATCATGATACAGAAAAGCTAGAGGATAAAAAGGATCAGGATTTAGGAGTAACTGAAGAACTGATGATTGGAATGAGCTGTTTGGAGACTGGAATGAGCTGTTTGATGACTAAGATGGACTGTTGGCAGGCTAGGCTGAAGAGCTGAAGATATGGTTAAAGAACTGGCTGAAAGACCAGAAAATCATGTGGCAGGACTACTATGAAATTGAAAGATGGCTTAGAAGGACTAGCTAGACTGGATAAAGAAGCTAGAATGCTGATTTTGGTTTCTTAAAAGAGGAAATATTAAGAGAGGAAGCAGTTAAATAATGATTTATGCTGCCAAAGATATGATAAAAAGATTGTATTAATTATCATACAGTTAAAAGAAAAAGGAAAAAATAGCTTACAGTGTTTAAACTGCATTTTATTTAGAGTTGTGTAAATTCACTGCCACCTCTGGCCTTGGATCAAACCATTTTCCCCGCCGCATCAAAAAAGGGCCAAAAACAACAGCCAAGCCACTAAATTCCTTAGAAGATTTAGCCCACACTGTTGATGAGAGATTTGTTCTGGCCTACCCTGCAGATCCCTCTGCTTTGGTTGTCCCGGCTTGCAAAGAAACACTGATTGATTTAGACTGTTTGTTATTGTGGTGTTGCCCTCTTTTGAAAATTATCAGGAACAGCTAATCAAATGAGGCCACATCTATGTCCAGAAAGTTAAATGAACCTGAGTCTGTTGAGTTGCCTTCCAGCCAATCAGGTGGTTTTGCAGAAATTAGTTTAAAACCTTCCAGTCCTCCTGGCCTTGGCCATCAAAATTTCTCTTTCAGCCAATGAGCAGCAAGTCAAGTTGGTCATGTGATTTTCCCCTAGCAACTCACCCCTTTTTACAATGCCAGGGGACTTTGTGTCCCCTGCTTGTCAATTCTCAATTTATTAAAAGTTTGAACTTGATACACACAGTTTTAATTTTTTGTTGCCCTGATTGGACCTCTGCTGGAGCTCCTATCACCTAGAATTTTTAAAGTGTTAGTATTTGCTTCATCACTTACCTTCAACCCCCTGTTTCAAACCCGGTACCTCTTCTGGAACCCTTGAAGTGGACTTCAGCACATAGTGCTTTTAGTTTTTGCTTTTGCTTTGAAGTTTCCCGCTTGAAACTAAGTTTATTAGTTAAATTCAATATAAAAATCTATTTTTACCTTGTTTTTCTCTATAAACTTTTTTATTCTGAACCCGCTTTTGTTCCCAGTTATTTTAAAGACGTCTGAGCACGCCAGCAAGCTCTCCAAGCCTACTCTGGCACTTCCTTTGGTTTCTTGCTTGTGATTACCCCCGTTAGCCACAATTTTATTGCTTGCAATTTTGGAAACCACACCAATCTTCTTCAAATTTTGCGGAGTTTGCAGCTATGATACTCCCAGTCTTGAGATTTGTGGTATTTTCTTTGGCCCCCTTTTTGCTCCTCTTGTGGTCCACCTCACCAGACCTGTAGTCTAAGCTCTCCTCTTTGGCGCAACTTGCAAGTGTGGCCCCCTCTAGCCTCCTGAGTTTGCCCAGTAGTCTCTTTTATTCCGGGGAGGCTGTGGTGAAGAGCCTGACCTGTGATGATCTGGATTTGGAGGACGTCAACTGTGCTTCTCCTGCTCCTGTGAGTAAGGAGGCGCCAATGTCCCCCCCTCCTGGCCTAGAGAAGAGTAACTTGGTACCTCTGCGCGCTTCTGCAATGCTCCCTTCCACCCCCACTTGTACCCCCTGGCTGCTTACCAGGTTGGCGCTGATGGCACTGAATGCCTATTTTCCTTGGTTGTCTCCTGTGTCCTCCCTGTGGTCTCCCTTTTGAGCGGCCGTTCCAGTCCTCCACTGGACAGCATTCTGGTGGTTTGTTTTGCCGGGATGGGAGCCAAACTTAGTTAGTTTAGCCCCCCTCTCTCACAAGTTGATTGAGTGGAAAGGAGCCAGAAAGAGGCCGGAAACAGAACGGAGAAACTGTGAGGGCAAATAAGAAAATTTTTCCAAGAAAGACTAGGAGAGATGAAAAGCAAGCAATGGGCAAGTTTAAAGGTTCAAAATGTTTAATAAAATGCAGGAAAATACAAAAAAACGTTGTAAAATCAATGGTTCAAAATTCCCCTATGTAAAATATAGGCAGAAGCACTTGAGATTTACTAGAGAAACATGACAAGAATCACGGCAAAACTGTTCAAAACGCAGAGCAGTTGTTTACCCAGAGCAAGACAGCTTCAATTTCAAACCCTAGTCAAGAGAGGGTCAATTGGGTAAACTGTATTGCAAAACAGTTGAATCATGGAGTTTGATTGGCTGCAAGCTAGAGTTTATTTAATCTGTATTTTGAGGGCTTTAACTTGAGAGTTAAAGCCAAAAAAATGAGGAGCAGAAGCAGAAAATTCAGGGCTTTTTTGGCTGAAGTAAGTTTTAAAGTTTAATATATTGTAGAGGAAGAAAAACTGGATAGTTTAATCTTTGGTAAACAAGAGTTCTGAGAGAGATTTTGGACTGAAACAAGGAGCTATAAAAGGGGGAGCTATATGAGACTTTTCAGGGACTGGATCAGGTGAATTACAAAGGCCACAAGAACTACAGAAGGAGCTGAAGACCAAGTTAAAGGTGCAGAAGCCAAAAGTACAGAAGCTAGAGCTAAAGATAAGGAGCCAGAGCTGGAACAGAACACATGAGCCCAAGTTAAAGGTGAAGGAGCCCAAGACCAAGTACAAGGAGTCCAGAGATTGTTGGAGGACTACAAGTATTGGCAAACCTATATTGTTTCACTGACCCCTGGGCCATATACCAGAAGGTTTCTAAGGGGATCTTCCTTCTGACTGTGAATAAAAGCCTATTACAACCCCTGACCAGTTTTTCAGTGATCAGAATACAAGCCTGATGAGCGAGCTATCCCATATCTTTTACCTTAGTCAAGGGGAAGATGATACCTATAGTCAAAGTTGTAGGTGATTTGCCACTAGTAAGTCTTCCCAGGAGGAGTGGGAGAGATTAACTAGGCATCTTGAGATGACAAATATGGTAAGGAAGTTTATAGGAAATGAGTTTACCAGGTTGTTACAGGACTGATACAGGCCCACAGAGAGGTTAGCGCCCGCTAAAGTACATGTGCATGGTGGGGATGCCTGCCTAGTAATTGGAAAAGTGCTGGAAGAGTTTGAAGTTATGCAGACTAAGTACAATCTTCTAGCAAACCACTCACTACTATTGGAGAATGACAACTCCTCCAAGCCGGTCCCTGGCTATGACCCAGGACACACTTTGGGGGCTGGCAACCAAAAACCCCACAGCCCCCTGTGTATCATGAGATACATTGGCAGGAAAGAGGGGAATCTTGGTGGCAACATTTTGATTAGTGAAAACACAAGAATTGTGGCCCATTATTCCACAGTTATGACACCCTTGTTGTTTAGAGGGTTAATTAATGTCCAAAACTATGATCTGTGGATTAAAATTATCTCTGCAATATGAGGACTAATTGTCCCTAACTATCATACTAGTGTGGATCAAGTGCATATCTTAAAGAAGAGTCTTAATCCCTTTAATGGATGTCAACATTGGCTTGTGTGCCTTGAAATGGAGACAAAGCAGCTGATTGACCTTGAGATCATTGGGACAGGTGATATAGACTTCTCTGATAGATAGCTGTTGACTAGTGATAACTTGCTGTTCCTCAATATAAAAACAATCATAAAATTCCACAAGGATCTCCTTGGGCTTAAAGACAATACTCACAAAGGCATTCTTCTTAACCTCCAAGCTCAAATAACCACCAAACTCCTCAATTAACATCTCTTTTATCTGGGTCTAAGAGGTTATATTGGTAAGTTCAGGAACCAACACTTATTAAAAAATGGGGCAAAGGAAGGTGATAATGTGCTCCTACTTCAATTCATCAGGGGAACACCTCATTGAAGTCTCATAGATGGCCAGGAATGCAGAAATAGTGGAGGTCTTAGGATCACACACTTGCTTGAAAGTCAGTTTATAGCTAGAAAAATCCCAGTGGAGGCTGTAACACCCAAGCTTTCCTAGGAATTACTATTTAGAACATGTATTTCACCATTAAACTCAGCCTCAATTCCAACAGGAGGTTGTTGTGCTCACAATTTCTGTAAGATTTCTTCCAATGTGGTGAGAGAAGTAGCTACCTGGGTGCTAGTTTCCATAGCAGCTGTAGCCATTTGAGCAGTGTTGGGCAAATTAATTTTTTTGGATAGCCACAGTGACTTGATTTTCATCTAATTGCAGGGTTACCTCTTACTTGAATCAAGAGTGGGTTAAAATGAGTGTTCATATCTTTGGTGAGTTCACTAATCTCTTGAAGATTGTTGTCTAGTCTATTGTTATTCTCAGCAAGCTCCCTGATTACTTTAGCCTGGTTGTTTAAAGTAACATCACAGAATATTTAGGGGCACCCTTTAAGCCCAGGGAAGCACCCACCCTCTTTACTATGGAGAGGTGAAGAGTTAACAGCCAAATTAGTGGCACACATCTCTTCAAACTCTGCCTGCATATTTGCCACTTGATTAGTGAGTATGACAATATTTGGGTCAGGAGTAGGTGGAGGAGAAGCTTGTGCCTCTTGAGCAGCTTGTTGTCTGGTGATCACCTTGAGTAGTTGGATGACAGCCCATATATCTTTGAGCTCAGAGTTAGCCTTGTCAGTAGGGGGTAGACAGCACTTCAGGCAATGGCTTCTATTGAGTGTCTGTGTCAGGAACATCAATTTGATTATTCCTGCTAACTCTGAGATTATCACCTTACCCTTGGTCTTCTCCCTCACTACTGAAATTAATCTTACCCCTAAAAAGGAAATATTGGTTAGTATTAAATGTTCTAGTTTACATTTGGTTGATAGTTCAAAAATAACAATGTCAACCTATCCTAAGAGGGACATAAATTGAACCCAGAACCTTTCAGGACAACAACAGTGTCCTATTCA
The DNA here is from genome assembly GCA_014839935.2 of Entomophthora muscae. Lineage (NCBI taxonomy): Eukaryota > Fungi > Entomophthoromycota > Entomophthoromycetes > Entomophthorales > Entomophthoraceae > Entomophthora > Entomophthora muscae. Next base: position 73,346 of record QTSX02003830.1, on the reverse strand, counting down.
AAGTTAATAGCAAATTTGAATCAAACAAACTGTTACCTATAATCAATTTCAGCCAATCAGAGGCTCTAGCAGGCTTTCAAATATCAAATTTAACATTTAATAGCATTGACAAAGAGTACTTGGGGCCAAGCTCTGTACTTTTGGTTGCAGCTTCCCCTGCTTGTTCTCCCACAACATTGGGGATCAACGTTATGAGAGCCTGTTGCAGATATTCCCAAGCTGCTGCAGCAGCACTTGGGGATGGGTCAGGGGTAATCAAAACTGCTTATCAATGCTTTTAAATTATATTGATACAACTTAGATAACCCCAAACTTCCCCCATTACCCCCTAGTTCTCCATTTTCTACCAGTAATTCCACACTTAACATACTATATAAGGTACCTAGTATCAATCCTTATTTCTTTTTCAGTTAATAAAGTCAATTCCTTAAACCTAAGTTATTTTCTCTTGCTTGTTTCCTTATTGAAATCCAAAGCCACAAGATTACCCAAGTCCTCCCAATGGGAGCCATTTGGGTATAAATGGTTGGTTTGGTTGCTCCTTGTGCAGGCCCTTGCAGCAAGTGTATTGATAGGAACCAGAGAAAATTCTGATTCTTCAACTCTTCCTCATTATCTTGATAAGTCTTGGCGCCAAGTGTTACCAGGTGTATGGTATACTGCCACACCCTTGTCCCCAAACCCTCCTATTACGGAGAAACCACACGCTTTTATGGAAAAAAGTCAGCCTCCCTCATCCTCCTTATTCCATCCCTTGGATTTGGCCTTCCTGCTTAGCTACCTGGGAGTCTACTTCCTTCTTGGTAGATTTAATTCCCTGCTGGGGAAATATTGTTTTCTCGGGGAGATATTCCATATGGGAATGGTATCCATCCCTGTTGGTTCCTTAGTTACAGGTTTGAACCCTTCTGCAGCCATACACCTGGTTGGTGGTATGTTTCCAAGCAGATGGGTTCCTGAAAGTATGCATAGGCTCATAGCTCTTGAAGGAAAGCAAATCAATCCTCCTGCCTATTAGTGTAAAAGACTTGAGCAACAGACAAAGACATAGAGATGAATTGCTTCAAGAGAGAGCTGTTAATTGATATGCTCTCAGAATTGGTTAAGCTGTTCTATCAGATTCCCCATTCCAGCTTCTTGGGAAGTTAAACTGGCTTCTACTGAAGTATTTTAAGGAGAAATACCCTCTTTGTAGGCTTGGAAACGTTCCTTCACATATGTAGGAAGTGAGGCACTTAGGGAGTCAGTGGCATTATGAAGGTGATCTTGCACCACCAACAAATCCCTTTGATTCACAGAAAGTAACAATAACAGGTCATGGCCTACTGTTATAAGGCCAAAAATTATTATAGTTATTTTTAGAAGCAATGGTCAGCTCATTGAGCTGGTACAGATTTGCGCCTAACGCCAACTGACAATGGGCCTTAGTGGGGTGCAAAAATTTCTGCATCCAGTCTCTTATAGCGCAAAGAGTGCTGACATGCTGACAGAAACATCCCCCATTCAATATCACAAGGGATAAATAAGGTATAGACAAGTTGAGCTCTACACCAGGGGGACTTTCAGCAGTGGGTGAATACCCTTTAGCCAAGTCAAGAGCAGTATTTAAGATCTGTTCACATGAGGGGGCACCAAGGGACAGAGAAGCCACTTGAGGTATCAAGGTTACTTAATAGCCCTGGGTATTGTAAGTAATTGCATTCCTTCCCCAACAGAAAACCTTAAAAAAAGGGGGAATCAAATTTAAAAACCAGTTCTCCTAGCTTCCAGGAGACTTTGGTGTCAAAACAGCACTTAAAAACGCGGTTAATGAACTGTTAATTAATTATAATAACTTAATCAATGCAACAGAAGCAAAATCACGTCCAATTCAAGAAAAAGTGTGTAAATGCTTTATATGATAGTTTTAAATTTGATTTTGAAAGCTTCCAAGTCAATATAAAATCTATTATAAAACTAGATGTGGATCTGAATGATATTAACAATATGTGTTATAGTAATGAAATGAATGTGAAATATATTAAAACAGGCTCTTTAAAGCAAGAGACAACCAATCAAAGCCAAATTAAATTCATAATAAATTATGTGGAGATAACCAGTACCCTATGTGGCCAATCAGATCCAAAAAAATTCCCAAGCCTTGTAACTACTCTACATCAAAGCCAGATTTCCAAACAAGCCAAACTCAGCAATGAATCACCCAGCCTGTCATGGTAGTTTCCATAATGCTGGTAATTATCTGTCCCAACTATAGGGCCAAGAAATTTGGAAGAAATTAACAAAATTGACTGAGTTGAAAGGTTTAAATCAAACTTTTGACCAAAAATGGGTTACTGCTGCTCCGGTTTGTCAGCAAAATGAAATTACCCAAGTAAGATTGACACTGATAAATAAATGTGTTGAGCAACTTGGGCTATTTCTGGTATGTTCAAAGCTACATATAGATTTTAGCCTTGCCAATGTACTCTACCTAATCCTATGCAAGAGCACTGCAGACTACATTATAATAGAACTTTGAAGATAGTTATGTTTATTAATACTGGAGTACAATCTAGCTGGCAGCTGCAATCTATCCAGGTGTAACTAAGAACTTCTTGTTATCCTTTCAGGTGTCTGTATCAATATATACTGCAACAACACTTGTTCTTGTCCTTTCAGACAGTTCTCAGTGGCTACCTTCACAATAGGTCCATCTTTGCTGGCTGTGTCTATCCTGATTGGTTGTCCTTGGCATGTATGCTGCTACTGGACTTAGCAAGGTGTACATGGCACTTCAGCTACAGCCTACACTCTTTTTAAGCTAGCCTACTGTCATTTATTGATTGGCTGTATCTTACACACTTATTGTTGCTGTTGAAAATTGGCTTATACTGGCAGATTCAACAGAAGGATTAAGAGGCAGGGGCACACACTCACTATGTGCCTTCAAATGTGAAGATTCTGAAGACATTGACCAAATTGGATTGTAATAAAGTTTATTGAGTCCTATACAAGTAGGTAAAAATTCTGCCCCTTGGCGCTTACTGCCAACACCTTATATAGGGGTATTCTCATATTACTAATTGCCGGTCACTGGCAATGTCTTCTAGGATATTCCAGTGCACTCTAGAGTCTTGGTTGGGTTGGCTGAAAAAGGGACAACCTTCTATTTTAGGGAGCAATCCTGCAATGCCTAGCACAAGGACACCCTCTGCTAGCACATTAATCAGTGATCCTTTTTAAGATATACAGTTACTTCTATATCTAGTTCTAACAAGGAGTCAAATAGGCCATTCAAATCAACCCTGGCGTCTTAGCGTTATTTTCTCTCAAAGCTGGCGCCTCAGCGCTCAATGTTAATTATTGCGGCGCTCTGGCGCTTGCAATTAACTGTGTTGGCGCCTTGGTGCTTGATGTAAATTATTGCGGCGCTCTGGCGCTTGCAAATAATTGTACTGGCGTCCTGGCGCTTGATTTAAACTAGAGCAGTGCTCTGGCGCCAATAATAATTAATCCTGGTGCTGTGGCCCTTGTTATTTAAGGTAGTGGCGGTATGTTGCAATATTCCTTGACAATGCTGTCATGGTCCACTAATCATGTATTTAATTATATGGTAAGTTGACACTAATTTCCAAAAGGGTAATTGATTGGCCCTGGTTCATTGCCCATAGCCGCCTAATGAATTAAGCTTTCCACAATCCCTGGTCAACAATCCTTCACAATTGCGCTAAGAAACTACGCCGTATTTGGTTGACACTTAGAAATGATCCCTGTTCAGTCCTCCTACATTGGAAGGTAGAATTCCATTATTCTGTTTCCAGGTCTTAATCAGTGATTCTTTTCTGGCTGGCAAGCCTTCTGCTTATTAATGCAACTGGTCAAGTTTAGGATTATACACTGTATAGCAGCAGACTTGATACAATATTAATTTGTGGATTATCTGCCATGTAATGCTGATCCAACCTGATAAGAAACCCAATTATATGCCGTGTAATGCTGATCCAAACTCAGTATTTCCTTGACATATGCACATCACTTGTTTGATATATTCATATACGCCCATCAGGCTGGGTGGGGCTGAGTTGATACAACGTCTAGTAGGATGAAATGAGCAATATACAATTGATGATATTGTGATTACACGGCATGTAATCAATGATAAACACTATATTGGCTAACGTTTATACGGTGTATAATAGTCATATCAATTATAATAAACTAGTAATTATATGGCATATAATTACTACACATTGGAATGATAATCAGTGATAATATGGCTATAATTGTTGCATCTATTCTAATAAACTAACAATTACACGGTGTATAACTGCCATATCCATTATAATATATTAGTGATTATATAGCGTATAATTACTACACTTAATATAATGATAACCTAGTAATAATACAGTGTTTAACTGATAAAAATCTGTGTGCAATGATTAGCCTGATCATTTGTGGTCAATCAGCCTAATTTCACAAGACGTAATCTGATGATCACCCAATACAACCTTGTTTATCAGAACAGTCATCAAAAATGAATCACACAAGGGTTTTTGTTGGCTAGATGAGCTACTCATTGAAATGATGAGACAGAATAGGAGCCATGGTGTCAGGATTGATAATTCTTTCACCCTTGAAACCCAGGCTGAAGGACGGGATTCAAACCCTGAACCTAAATCCCTGCGGGCCTCTGGTCCTGGGGACTAAGGGGTTGTCTGCCCGTGTTTCCCTGGGGTCAAACCCCTGCAAGATGAGGCTAAGAATGGAGGCCCAAATGGTGAGGCAAGCCAAACCAAAGAAATCATTGCCCCAAATGGAGGAGTAATCAAGGTGCCTAATGGAGGCAATGAAATTCTTACCATTAGCTTCATGAGCTTGAAGTCTACACTAGTGACCAACCAAGAGCCATCCCCAGAAGAAGGCATGAGTCTGCGGCCCAACCCTATTACCACAACTCTAGAGCAAGATAATCAAGTAACTAATTCAGGATCTCTGACTAATGAAAGAACTCCTGGCCCAAGTGCCATTTTGCCGCCTTTAAACCCAAGCACCCAGATCCCCTGGGCCCACCTTTTCCATTACCCTGATGAACCACCCATGGAAAATATTAAGTTTGGAAGTGGGGTGCTATATAGACCAAAGAACTCTGCACTCTAAACTTATTGCCCTTTTTGAATAAAGGTTATGTTATTTTGGCTTACACAGTTACTACTTTATTTTTCCTTTGCCATCTATCAAATTAGTACAAGATCTTCTGGTCCTCCTGCCTCTCTGCCTGAAGATTCCTGTCCTCCAGGTGTTCCCTTTGGCCCTGTCTACTTTGAAAAGTACCCTCTGAAACCTGAATATAAGGACTACACCCCAGAAAAGATCCTTGAACTAGATCTCTTGGCCCGCATACAATCTGCAGTTAGATACAACTGTCAAGCCCGTGGATATTCTCAACACCCAAATTGTTTAGAGGAAAATTCAACTATCTTCCTGCTTACAAGCTCCACATAGAACCACCTGTGACCCCCAAACCCATGCCTGTTTCCTCACCCAACCTCCCAACCAACCATACTGGCAAGCTAATTATGATTGTGTACATCACCTTCACAGGGGTGATTGACACTATAATCCTAGCTGCCGGCCTGTGGTCCTTGGTGGGGAAGTCCCTCTCCTATATCTTTAAGTTAGCTCCTCTCTTGGGGTGGGCTTTACCTGTAAAACCCCCAGCCCAAGTGACCCCCAAAACCAACAGGCTGGCTGCCCAAGACTGGATCCCTGACACATGAATTCAGGTGATATTGCTGAGCCAATAATTTGGTACATAGTGAAAATTTCTCATTGTTCAACTCTTAAGAGTTGAGTTTCCCCTAAATACTCAATAAAACTAAAATTATCTCCTGGATTTAAAATATTTTCATGCATCCTGTAGTGGGCCTGCTCTGCTATATTCCTTACAACTTGATTTTAAGTCAAATTTTAGCGGGAAGATGGGGTCCAGCTTTGAGCTCTAATTTTTCTATGCTGCCCAATGTTACCCCAATGTCCACTAATCTTGGAGTCTTTCCTACTGAATTCAAAACTGAGATTTTTTCCCTTCCCAATGTCCCAAGTTCTATTCAAAGGATTCTCTAATTATGTTACAGGCCATTTATCTGGGAATCTTTTGGCTTGGTTTAATTACCTTGCTAAACCCTAGTGTATCTTTTGGAAATTTTACCAACCAGTACTTGAAGCCTTGATGGTGGCTAATCATCATGTCAGGAATTTTCCTGGGGAAATTCCTGTCAACAATGCTTTGGAAAATTCAACCACAGAATGGCACTATAAACCAGGTTTATTAGGAAATACTGAAACAGCTAAATTAGTTAATAGTATCAGCTCTATTTTACCTTTTATAATCAGTCCAGATGAGTTTAATTTTTGAGTTAATTCAGGGACAGGGATCAAACCTGAGACTTCCCTGGACTTAATTGGTCAACTAGACAATAATGTTATTGTTAATATTACTGTCAACCAATTTTTACCTTCAACAGAACACCTCAGCCAATCAACTGGCGCCAAATCAACTTCAAACCCTCTCCAGACTATCCAAGGTGACATTTTTACAGCAGTTGACGCTGTTACTTGGAATTCTAGTTCCAAAAACTCTGGTTCTGTTGGCTCTACTTCTCCAGTTCTTCAGCCATCAGCTGTAAAAATCTGGGGCTTCCCCAGTGCTTGAACCCATTTTTTGGCCAATAACTTCAGCTAAAATACCAATTTTTGTTGTGGAGATCATTTTTATGCTAAAATTCATATACAAAAAGCTTTAGTATGAGTTCCAGTTGCCCCAATTTCTCCAGATTCATCCCCAAATCTTCTGTTTCCCTTTATTTTTCATCTAAACTATTTTATTACTACCATGCTGTATAAGGCTGGTAAGTTACATTTTAATACTTGTTCAATCAATAAAGTCTACATTCACCCAAGTGAACTATTGTCTATTTTTAGCTTGACTTAAACCTTTTCTTAATCTTAACCATGAGACTGCCCAAGACTTCTTTTATGGAGTCTCTTGGGTATAAATGGATCTACTGGATGATCTTGTTACTGGCTGTACTGGCAAGCATTTTGATAGGTTTGCATGCAGACTCTGATACTTCTCCTGAGGCTCAATTCTTAGATAGCTCCTGGCGCCAGGTAATACCAGGAGTATGGTATAATGCTACCCACTGTCCCACAACCCACCTTGTAAAGAAGAACCTCTGAACTATCAATCAATCAACAAGCCAGCAAAGCCCCAATTCTTCCTCCCCTTAGTGTCTGCCTTACTCTTGTGCTACTTAGGAGCATACTTCTTCCTAGGACAATTCAACCCACTTTTAAGCTGGTACTGCTTATTTGGAGAAATATTTCACCTTGGTATGGTGTCTTTGCCCGTGGGTTCATTAGTAACTGGACTAAATCCTTCTGCTATCATTCACCACCTTGGAAGATTACTTCCAAGTGGG